>CABHPR010101471.1:0-48736 GCA_902168415.1 Peromyscus melanophrys
TTCTTCTTCTTCTTCTTCTTCTTCTTCTTCTTCTTCTTCTTCTTCTTCTTGTTCTTCTTGTTCTTGTTCTTCTTCTTCCTCTTCCTCTTTCTCTTTCTCCTCCTCCCTTCGTCCTCCTCCTCCTCTTCTTCACTGAGATACTTAGAACATGGAGTTTAATGTGAGCCCAAAACTTAAAGGTTCTTCCCTGCAAAAGTAGAAGGTTGACATTTGAATTTTTTTAATTCACATACCTGATGACTCTCAAAAGGCATTGTAACCTTGAAATATGGAGGAATGATTTGCAGGTAGTGCTATATAATCCTTCATACCCAGATGGTCCAGATCTTTCCACAGAGTATATTGTGGGTAGTGTGGGAAAGATTGTGATGAGTTTTCCTAATAATTCAAATCAGAATACTTTCAACTCCTGTGTAATATTTGTCTTTCATTTCCATGTCATTTCATTTCCATTGTGATATTGAACAAAACTAGAATCTTCGATTTCTGGCCTTTTTAATATTGACTGACTGATTTCTTCTTTTCTCCTCCCCTCTTTTCTAAAGTGGGTGTGTATGTGTTTGAGAAAGTGCAAATGAATTTGTAGACTTCATATTTGTGAACATATAGCATACAATTACATTAGGTTGTGTGACTTGGAAAGAAATTCTCCTCTAAATTTCCTTTAGTCATCCTGCTGAATCTGTTCTCCTGGCTCTTTTAAATTCTATCAAAACTGAATGCAGATAAGATTAAGAGAATTTCGTAACCTCAATTCTGAAGCTGATTAGCCAAAATGGTTTTGAAAAAAAAAAGTCCTTTCTACTTTAAAAAGGTAAAATGTGACTATTCTTGCAAATGAAACTGATATATAAATGTAGTTCTTATTCATAACATGAATAAAAGTCTGACGGGATTATGGAAAATGAACAATTTTGCAGTGTCAATAAAATTTAACTGTGGTCCTCTCTATATATCATGGGAATATTCTGTGAAGTCAAGATTATTTCTTTTTAATGAGATCTGTATAATCTACATTTCTAGGAAGATTTTTAAAGATATTTGGTCATGGGAGGAGTGGGGCTGGATAATGAAAGTTTCTATAAGTGAAAGCAAACCTAGAAAGAACAATATTTAATACGACCCTCAATAAGACAGCTAAGACTGATGCAGTAGATCTTATGGTTTACTATTGCCACAGGGTTTCTGACTTCCATCATGCAGTGTCTGGGAGTTCGCTAAGTTTTTTAGCGAATGGACTGGTTGTTTATCAAAGGGTTTGTATGTTTAGTAACCATAGTAAAAAGTCCACATTTGTACAGCAATGCGAAGGACTGTCACATGCTTGCCATTTTCAGCCATGAAGAATTTAGACACAATGTTAGTAGCTGTATTTGACCACAGGGTAAAATGTGTGTGTGTGTGTGTGTGTGTGTGTGTGTGTGTGTGTGTGTGTGTGTGTGTTTCCTACGTGTTTTCTTTTTTAAGATAATGATTGCTTTCTAGGCACTAATTACTGTTATCTTATTTTTGGAATTTTTATATTTCTTCTAAGTTATAATCACTTTTCTCTAATTTCATTAAATATTGCATTTTCTATTTATAATAAATATAACTACTATTTGTACTCATATATTCATATGAAATAGAGAATAAATATGTCTATTTCTATATAGCTCTCATTTGTGAAAGTGACTGAATAGTTTTATTTCTTTTTAAAATAAATTTGTTTAAATATCAAGAGAAGGTTTATTAAGGAGTTTTCCTTGAATCTTTCTTCTCTATATTATTAATCAGGGGCCAACAGAGAAGAAATAACAAAACACTGGGACTGGTTGGAACAAAATATCATGAAGACTTTATCTGTGTTTGATTCAAATGAAGATATTACTAATTTTGTACAAGGCAAAATAAGAGTAAGTGGAATGGATGAGTGAATAAAGAAGATGTAGTTTGTATTCACAGTAGAGTTATATTCTCCCATAAAGAAGAATTTATGTAATTTGTAGAAAATGTATAGAATTGAAGATAACTGTATGTTAAGCAAAAAGAAAGCTAGACTCAAAGCCAAGTAGCCCATGTTTCTTTCATATGCAGAATTTAAATTCTATACCACACACACACACATACACACACACACATACACACACACCACACACACACACACAGACACACACACACACTCACATACAACTTGTACGACAGTAGTACTTGAAGGAAGGAGGGAAACTAATGGGAACAGAGAGAGAAATGGGGATAAATGAAAGACAAATATTATGTTTCTCTCATACACAGATTTAAATATATTAAAATCTAGATTATAGAAAGAGAAAGAGGAAAAAGACAAATATTACATGTTTCTCTCATGCACAAATTTAAATATATACAAAAATCTACATTATATATATATGACTATATATATATATATGACATTGAAATTGGGAGTAGGAAGAGGTCTGTGGAAGTAGAGATAGTGGAGGACAAGAGAAGGTAATGGAGGTGAATTGTGAGCAAAGTACAATGATGTACATGTATGGAAATGGCATAATGAAGCCCAGTTTTATATATATTTACTTTTAAACAACAAGAAATTATGGAAATCAACTTACCTTTAGTTTCCTCATTACTTTAGTTGGTATGAGTTCTAAGCCCCCAAATAAAATGTGCATGACTCCAAAAAAGATTGAGTGATATGGATTGTGGTGATATATTTGTAATCTAAGAAATAAAGTTTGCCTGAAGATCAGAGGACAGAGCCAGCCACAGAGTTAGCCACAGAGGTCAGGCAGTGGTGGCACACACCTTTAATCCCAGTACTTGGGAGTCACAAGCCTTTAATCCCAGCACTAGGAAGGTTGAGACAGGAAGTGATATGGCTGGGCAGAGAAAGGAACATAAGGCAGGAGGAGGCCAGAATTAGAGCCTTTTTGGCTGAGGACTAAGGCATTCAGTCGGAGGATTCCTGGACACAGGATCTCCCCTTTGGGCTGAGGAGCTGGCGAGGTGAGAAGTGGCTGTGGCTTGTTTCCTCTGATCTTTCAGCATTTACTCCAATATTTGGCTCTGGGTTTTTATTATAAGACCATTTAGGATTCGTTCAACAATGGATCTATTCTGTAAATGGATATATCTTCTAAAATCTTCAGCCCTCTTAAGTAAAGATCGGAGGTGACACAGATGGTCATCCTTACACGGACCCTTTTTAGGACTTTCAGAAGCACATGTCTGAATGCCAAAATAAGTGCTGCAGAAAACTGTACAGTGGTTTGGGTTTTGTGGTTTGGTGCTCTTGTGAATATTCCTAGTGGTGTTTTCATTTCACTGTCTCTTAAATAGGATTTTGAACAAAGCTTTTGTTCTTCATTCAGAAGATGTTTGACACCTACATTTGTGATAGCTTCTTATAAGGAAAAAAACACTGCTGCAAAACTAAAGACAATGTGTTCATCTCTATGCTAAGAGAAGTATGTATATGCACATGTATATACATACAACCTATATATCCATAAAGGCCTATTTGATCAATACTTAAAATTAAAAACTTCAAATCTGTACTTAAATATGTAAAGGATTTTTGTTGCTAGGTGATGGGAAGTTTTCAGAAGCTATTTTATCTCTTCCAGGGACTAATTGCTGAAGAGGGAAAAGATTCTTTTGCTAAAGAAGATGATCCTGAGAAGTTTCGAGAAGCCCTTTTGAAATTTGAAAAGTCTTTTGGTTTACCCGAGCAGGAAAAATTAGTAACGTATTATTCATGCAGCTATTGGAAAGGACGGGTCCCTTGTCAGGGTTGGCTCTATCTAAGCACCAACTTTCTGAGCTTCTATTCGTTCTTGCTAGGGTCAGAAAGTAAGTGTTTGCTTATTGCTTATCGTGGCTTTCAATTTTCTGAATGACCTAGCAACTCAGTGGCATTAGGTTGTGTATACAGTAATGGGGTTGATATTAAAAGTGATTAAATTATATGCTCACATCAAAGAGGTTTCAACCACAGAAAGAATTCCCTTAAGGCTCTCTATGTAACACAGGGAACAATTAAAATGTGTATAGAAAATTATGAGTAGCAGATGAATTTTAAATGATAAGCATCTGGTATCTAACCACTTCTGCCTTGTTAGAAGCTGTCCACTTGCTTTAATATGTGTTTTAATTCTTGTTTTTAACATAGAACATAAGCTAGTAGCCATTGTACCTACATCTCATTTTGCAGCCACGTATAATTCAGTGGTATTATTTATAGCATATGTATAGCTTTTAAATCAATGGTTATATAATTAGATAATTGTATATAAAGAAACAGATTTAAACATCACATCAAAAAATCTTTTTCTAATTCTTTAAAATGATATCTGTTCCATGTACTGAGTATATAACTCAGTGGTAGAGTGCATGTCTGGCATGCATAAGGCCTTGGGATCAAGCCAAGTACCATTCAAAACAAAACAAAAAATCAAGAACATATCTATTTTTAGACTCACTGATTGTTATATATTTATGACAATGCTTCAAAATTTAAACTAACTTTGACCTCTAAAGTACTGTGTTATTTTTCCAGTGGTCATTATAAAAGAACTGAATTATGAACATAAATCAATATTGAAAATTTAATTGCACTTACTTACCACTCTTATTTGCAGTTAAACTCATTATCTCCTGGGATGCAATCTCAAAACTAGAAAAGACTTCAACTGTTATACTAACAGAGAGTATTCATGTATGTTCTCAAGGAGAGCATCACTATTTTTCAATGTTTTTGCACATTAATGAAACATACCTTCTTATGGAACAACTGGCAAACTATGCCATAAAGAGACTTTTTGATAAGGAAACGTTTGATAATGACCCAGTTCTTGATGATCCTCTACAAATTACCAAAAGGTATTTAAATATTAATGTTTACTTCTCTTTTCATCTATTATCTGTAGGGGGTACGGGGGAGTCATGCATGCCAAGGCATGGGTACAGAGGTCAGAGGATAACTTGCAGAAGTCAGTTATCACCTTCCACCATGTGGATTCTGAGGAATCATTTCAACTCAGGTCCTCAGCCTTAGAAGCAAGCACCTTTACTCTCTGAGCCATTTCACTGGCCCCAATATTTACATTTTAAAGTATTGTTTGACTGTAAGAATGGTATGTTATTAACATTAAAAATTAAATGTGCCGGGCGGTGGTGGCGCACGCCTTTAATCCCAGCACTCGGGAGGCAGATCCAGGTGGATCTCTGTGAGTTCAAGGCCAGCCTGGGCTACCAAGTGAGTTCCAGGAAAGGCGCAAAGCTACATGGAGAAACCCTGTCTTGAAAAACCAAAAAAAAAAAAAAAAAAGTTAAATGTTCTATGTTATATGATAGGTTTTCTTTGGGGTTGATCATTGATACATATATTTGTAAGTTTATTAATTGAACTGCTTCTTCTCCATGAAATTTAATTCTAAAATACAATAGAAGTTAGGTTTGGAAATTATTTTTTTAATTAAATAGGATTTGTGTTAGAGTATGTCTTAGTTCTGGTTTCTGTTGTTGTGATTAAACACCATGACCAAAGCAACTTGGGGAAGAAAGGATTTATTTGGCTTACACTTCCATATCACTGTTCATCATTGAAGGAAGTCCGGGCAGGAACTCAAACAGGGCAAGAACCTGGAGGCAGGAACTGATGAAGAGGCCATGGAGGGGTGCTGCTTAGTGGCTTGTTCCCATGGCTTGCTCAGCCTGCTTTCTTAGAGAACCCAGGACCACCAGCCCAGGGATGGTACCACCCACAATGGGCTGAGCCATCCCCCATCATTCACTAAGAAAATACCAGGCGGCGATGACACAAGCCTTTAATCTCAGCACTCAGGAGGCAGGGGCAGGCTGATCTCCGAGTTCAAGGCCAGCCTGGTCTACAGAAGAAGTTCCAGGACAGCAGGGGCTACACAGAGAAACTGTGTCTCAAAAAAAAAGAAAGAAAAGCAAAGGAAAGAAAGAAAGAATGAAGGAAGGAAGGAAAATGCCTTACAGGCTTGTGTACAGCCTGATCTTATGGAGGCATTTTCTCAATTGAGGCTCCCTCCTCTCTGATGACTCAGCTTGTGTCAAGTTGACTAGTGAGCAAAGAGTAATTTCAGAAATGTAGAGAGTTTAATGTGGTTAGGTAACTCTAAATTTGTCTATTTGTAGTCTAGATAATTTTAATTATAGAGTAGTTAAGCATATTGTTTATTTTTAAATTAATTTAGTGATACTATTAACATTTTTATGTAGAGACAACTTAATAGAGCCAATAGATCATGGGCTTTAGTTTCAGACTGGAGAAGTCTCTTGATGTTATCATTTCTCAGAGCCTCTGTTTCCTTCTCTGTCATTTCTACCTCTGTGGGCCCTTCTTAGGAATGAATGAAATGTGTGGTGGTTAAATATAAAAGAACTACGTAAGTACTTATCATTTTTAGTGCCTATATAAGGTGGAAATGGGGGCATGTGTATATAATCCCAGCACTTGGAAGGCTGAGGCAGGAGGATCATTAGTTCTAGGCCAGCCTGAACTATACAAGGAGGCCTTGTCCTCAAGGAGGAAAAAAAAGACTATCTGATCATTGTTCATCATTATATTCAGTTTGCTGAAAGTGAACAAAGCCTTTCATTCTATTCAACACCTAAACAGTTGACTGGAAGGGAATTGCCAAAGGGAAGTAGGAAAAGAAAGGATCCAGAATTAGCTACTGAAAGCCATTTGGGGCAAGGAAGATGAGGATATAGACTGGCAAAGCTGAAGAGAAACCTAATCCAGAGTCCTCTGGATAGACTAGAATAAGTGATGCAGAGGTTTGTTGTATGCTATCCAGACCATTTGGGGACTAGTCATTTCTCACACAGTTCCTAAACTATTCCCAAAATTCAGATGCATAAAGATTACTTTGTGAGTCTGGGAGCTGAATTTTTATACTTTATTACCAAAGTCAGTTCTCTGTATGATTTATAAATGGAACTCTTTCATTAAGAATTCAAGGCTTGGGGCTGCAGAGATGGCTCAGAAGTTAAGAGCACCAGCTACTGTTGCAGAGGACCTGGGTTTGATTCCCAGCACCATACAGTGGCTCACAGTTGCCTGTAGCTCCTGTTCTAAGGATCTGATTCCTTCTTCTGACCTCCATAGGGACCAGGTACACAAGTGGAAAACAGACATACATGCAGGCAAAACATTCATACAATAACAATAAATACAGATATAATTAAAAAAATAACTTAAGGCTGGAGCGATGGCCTAGCAGTTAACAGCACTTGACTGCCCTTGCAGAGGACCCAGGTTCAGTTCCCAGCACCCACATCAGGTGACTCACGACCACTTGTGTCTCCAGTTCCAAGGGATCTGACATGCCCTGGCCTCAAACATCTCCATGCACATGGTCCAGATAAACTCATACAGGTACACCCACATTCACATAACTAAGAACAACTTAAAGATTCACTTCATATTGCATTATTGTTAGGCATTTCCTTTTGTAATTTTTTTCCTTGATTGACCACTAGAAACTTTCTTTTAAAAATTATTTAATTTTCTGTCACAGGACCCCACCCCTAGGTGAAGAAATACAAGTAATTAATGACTGCTAGTTTTCCCCAGGGATGAGCCCCTAATTGTTACCTAATACCAAGTGGCCAGCCCTAAAGTCATATGTATACAAGTAATACTAAACAGACTCAGCAAGTTGTATTTATCCATATCCATATATCAATATATGTGTATATACATACATAGCTATCCATATATACACATATATATCCTATATATGTACATACATGCATGCATACATACATATACATAATAAATAAAAAGAGACCATGAATTTGAAAGAGGGTGATGGGGATGGGAAAGGGTGGGGTTGGAGAGAGGGAGGATATAATATTTTAATTAAATATAAAACTTGGGACCTGGAGAGATGGCTCAGCAGTTGAGAGCACTGGCTGCTCTTTCAGAAGACCTGGGTTCAATTTCCAGCACCCACATAGTAGCTCACAACCATTTGTAATTCCAGTCCCAGAGGAATCCAACACCCTCTTCTGGCCTCTTCAGGTACTGTGTGCACCTGATACACTGACCTTTATGCAGAGCAAAACACCCGTACACATAAAAGTAAATTTAAAAAAAGGAAAAAATGCAAAATTAAAAAAAACTTTTAAAAAGTAAATTCATATATGTTAAAATATGGTCCAAGAGATCATGTGTCAATGAATTGTCTATTACCAAGTCTTTATTTAAATGAGGTAGAGTAAATTTTATCTTTATATATCTTTGACTGAGTGTATTGAAAGCCACATATATCTAAATCTCTTTCTTTAGTAAGTTAAGAATAAATAACTTACAGAAAAAGTCTTCAGATCATATTTTTAATGGAGCATCTTTATTGCTTCTGTTTGCTTTACAAGTAAGTGCTCTATAATGTAAACAATCTGGAAGCACAATTGCAAGCATTTAGTGTATATCCATTCATGTGTTTTATTACATAAATTTGAAAATGTTTGCAAAAATAGGGCTTAACACACCATACTTCTTTTCCTTTTATAATAATATGTCACAGAAAATTTTCTATCTACACAAATGGACTGTGATCAGTCACCCATTTAAGTAATAGTGAAATAGCCCATCAAATTACAACTTAAGTAGAGTAAAAATTACATGGGTTTCTGGTTATATATATATCAGGATCATTTTGTTAGACATGATAAAGTACTACACTTTCAAACAGTAGGTGCAGGAAGGCTGAATTTAGTTTCAATTTTTCTGTCTTTGAGTTAGAACTTGCATAATTTCCTTACTACCCCAGATGGCATTGCTGCTTAGCACGAGGTATTTAGTGCCCCTAGAAAAATCCTGCTCTTTAGAGCAACAGCTTTGTATTTATGTAGTTCTCTGTCAGTTAACAAGATTCATCCCTGTTTACCAACTCCTGGCCTGTGCCCAGCATGGTGCAAGCACTGTTGTTTTGTTCTGCTCCAATTTGGGATGTTTTTAAACAATCATGTAAAATTCTGCCTAACCGAATCTTGATAGTCTGTTTTTCCTCTTTAAACTTTAGTGCCACCAATTTCGATTACCTGATTTTATTTGTATAAGTACAGGATTTTCTAATAACCAAATATGTAAATTACTGTATTCCAAGGTTGGTTTTAGCCATAGTAACATATTATTAGTATATTATAATACTAGTCCTTCAGAAAATCACTCCTAACGTTATTTTGAGACCTATATTATCTCTAAATTTTATGCATCTTAATCTATAAATAAAATAAAATTGGGAAAAACAATAAATGAAATTATCAAGAATCTGTGTGTTATTTTATTTTTCCATTTAAGAATTCATTGAAGAAAATACTACTTGATGTTTAATCTTTCTACTTTATAGTTTATATCGATTAATCAATATAGATATGTGCATACTTTAGAATTCATCATTTGAGCCTCTTCCTCCCATTTTTTCTTTTCTACAGAGGTTTGGAATATCGGGCCCACAGTGAGCAATTCAAAGCCTTTTTTAGGCTACCCAAAGAAGAGACTTTGAAAGAAGTACATGAATGTTTCTTATGGGTACCATTCAGCCACTTCAGTACTCATGGAAAAATGTGCATTTCAGAAAACTACATCTGCTTTGCTAGCCAGGATGGGAATCTATGTAGTGTAATCATTCCATTACGAGAGGTAATATAAATTTGGGTACATATAAGTTTTTAATTTATGGAATAAACTTTAATTCTATGAATTAGTAAAAGGCTCAGTAAATGTATCCTCTTAGCAATTTAAAATAAGCATTTAAGTATAAAATTACTCTTCAAGTTAAAAACACTAGCTTGTGAGATATTTTAAATTCCTTTTAGTAAAGCATTGCAGAAAATGAAAATGGGAAAAACTTTTAAAGCAGATAAAGGTTTAGGGTGTCACAAAATAAGCTTGATCATTCTGACCCTTAAGATATGATTACCAACATTTAGACTATCACATTTGATGTACTTGTTCAGAAACAATAGAATTGGTAACTTTCATGTCAGTCAAAAATGAGTACTTATCACTGAATGTTTTGTTTGTATTGTCAATTTTAAAGGCCATGCTACTTAAGCTTTTTCCTTGCAAAGTAAAGCAACTTGAACTGAGATTTGTATCATCATGAGCACAAATCTTTCTTTCAGTAAGAACAAAACTTTGAGCCATGACAGAGTAAGCCAAACACATACTATCTGAATGTGTCAGCACTAGGAGAAAATGTGATTCACTTATTTATCTTTTTACTCCCCAGGTCTTAGCTATAGATAAAACTGATGACTCCAACAGATCTGTCATCATTAGCATCAAAGGAAAAACAGCTTTTCGTTTCAATGAGGTTAAAGACTTTGAGCAACTGGTGGCAAAACTCAGGCTCAAGTGCCGGGCAGCTTCAACTCAATATGATGTTAGTACAGAGGTAATTTCTATAGCAATCACATAATTTTGAAGAAAAGCCTGTATATAGAATAGCCATTCTTTCAAAAAGGAATCCATAGTAATTTTCCTTTCATACCTATATTTCTTATTGTAAAAGCCTAAATATAAAGGAACTATATATTCTATACTATACACAGAAGTAAAATTTAAGGACTTTAAAGTGTTTAGGAATTAATACTTTAAGAAATACTATAATCTGATCTTTCTCCTGTACATGCTGTTTTTCAATAAGCACACCTTGTATGTTCATGCAACTTGACTTTTAACTCAGTCTATGAGAATTTAACAGGCCCTTAATTGTTCTCTCTTACTGGGGCTGGAGAGATGGTTCAGTGGTTAAGAGTACTGGCTGCTCTTACAGTGGACCTTGGTTCATTTCCCAGCACCCACACTGGTTATATCACAACCTCCTGTTACTTCAGTTCCAGGGGAACTGATGCCCTCTTCTGGTGTCTGAAGTAATTGCATGCACATGGCACACATACATAATGTGCAGGCAAAACACCCATATACATAAAATAAAATTAAAAATTTAAAATTTTTGCTCTTGTTACTGCAGAGATAGCAGTCTTTAAATCATATTAAATATTTTAATGCTTAACTATTCAGCTTTACTAACATAATTTAGTTCTAGGCAAAACAGTGGCATAGGTATTTACTAGGAGAGAGGGATGATGAGATGACTTAGCAGGTAAAGGGACTTGCCACACTTACCTGACAACCTAACTCTATTCCTAGAAGCTAAAGGAAGGATGAAAGAAGAGAACTAACTCCACAGAGTTGTCCTATGATTGCTGTACATACACACAAGAATTAATCAATAAAATCATTGTTAAATACACAGAATGATTTTTCCATAAACTTTACATTATAAAAATATTAGAGATAATAAATACTCTGAACAAAGAGTACTTAGAACCCAATCTTTAATATGTCTTTCAAGGAAATGTATACCAATTGAATTCAAATGAATTTTCAATTCAGAATCCAGGAGCTCTATGTTTTTACATATTTATAAACTGTACCAAATTTAACTAATTATATTTTAATTAAAGATTCAAAGGTAAATAATCAACATTGACTTTTCTGGTTATATTATTTTATTTAGATTGACATATAGAGCCCTTTATCACTGTAGAGTGAAGACTGAATATATGCTGATTCAATTTTAATGCAGAATTAGTAGATTAAGCCTTCCCTCCAATAAACCACAGTATTTTAATATGTGTGTGTCATCTCAGCACCAGGTGCAGAATCCTCATGCAGGCCAGGAAGAATTTTTCTTGCCTGTACTTTTACAAATCATTTTTTAGAATTTCTTTAGTCAGTATATTCCTTAGCTTGATGTGAGAGCACAAATAAAATTTAAGCAGTTTTGATAATTACTCTCATATTCTTGCTTATATCAAATTTGTCCTGTCCTTTTTTCTTTCAGGTTTAATCTGTGTTAGATCCAGTATTCTGGATATCCTTCCCTCTCCTTTAGTGTATTTGCCTCTCTAATGTGGGAGGAACTACAAATTTTTCTTGGAAGCCTCACATGCCTCTGCTAGTTATGTATCCTCCATTGTCAAGAAAATATTTTGTTTCAAAATGTTTACCATTTCTCTAGATAAATCAGAATCTCTCCCTCCCTCCCTCCCTCCCTCCCTCCCTCCCCCCCCCCCCCCCTCCGTGTGTGTGTGTGTGTGTGTGTGTGTGTGTGTGTGTGTGTATGCTCTTGCATGAACACACTTCTTAGTGTTCATATGGATATCATAGGATAACTTGTGGGAGTCAGTTCTTTCCTTCCATCATATAGGTCCTGGTGATTGAACTTAGGTCACCAGACTTGGCAATAGGCACCTTTACCTGCTGAGCCATCTCACCAGCTCATAACTGAAGATTTCCATCTTAGCAGTGGTAAAGAATTTTGATCCATTTTAGTATTATCTGTGTATATCTAGCTTTTAGCGGAAGTTTTCCCATGTCCTGCCCGGTTCCACAGCCATTCAGTCCCAAGTAAATACACAGAGGCTTATATTAATTACAAACTATATGGCCTATGGCTCAGGCTTCTTGCTGCCTAGCTCTTACAACTTAACTCAACCCACTCCTATTAATCTGTGTTTTGCCACATGGCTTCATAGCATTACCTGTTCTCTCACATCTTGCTTCTCCTAGCTGTGACTTACAGCTTCTGCCTGACTCTACTCTTCTTCATCTCCATCTTCAGTTTGAATGTACCACCTAACCTTATTCTCATAATTGGCCAAACAGCTTTATTTATCAACCAATGAGATCAACACATATTCACAGCATACAGAAAGACATCCCATAGCATTTCCTCTTTTCTGTCTAGTTACTTGGGATCAAGCAGGTGTGGGACTGGGTGGGACACAGGACAACTTCCACTACACTAACTATATCTATATTCATCATAAAAATTAGTGAAGAGAAAGCCTTTTAAAATGAGATAGGGGTAGGGACATATCTCAGTGGTATACTGCTTGTTCAGCATGGATAATATCCAGCATTAAATGCCTAGCACTTAAAAAAAAGCCAGTGCAATTTGATTTCTAAATAACAGAAGATATTTAATAATTTATAATCAACTTACCTAAATAATGAGAAAAATGTGTTGTGTAATTTTAATAAATCCAGTGACTTTTGTACTACAAAACTTTTAAAATTGAAATCTAGAGTCTAAATCAACAAATCTAAATCTGAGCATAGAAAGGACTTCAGGAAGTTTGTAATTTGTCATAGGACCTATGAAGACATAAAAAATGTTACAAAGGACAAATGCTTCCATAAGTAATTGGGATTATGCATAAGCACCAGCTCTGTCCAAATTTTAACTAGCTATAATTACAGTGTCCCACAGTTTAATAAATTATACCAAAACCTGGGTGCATGAACAGGTTTTATAAAATTCTAACTGCTTAAAAAACATACTAGTCATGTGTTTTATGTGTATAATAAAGAAACATTACTAGATAAATTTTGAAGCTACTAAATATAGGAAAATTGGGCTCTTTTAGCTTAGCTTGAGGCAAAGAGACTCCAAGACTAGAAAGTACTACTAGAGATCCCTTAGTTTATTTTAAATTGCATTACAAATGAATCATAGGACTATAGAACAGTGGTTCTCAAAAATTGTGGGTAGCAACCCCTTTGAGGGGATTAAACAAACCTTTCACAGGGGTTATCTAAGATCAACAGAAAGCATAGATATTTGCATTATGATTTGTAACAGTAGCAAAATTACAGTTATCAAGTAGCAACCAGAATAATTTTATGGCTGGGGAGCACCACAATATGAGGAACTGTATTAGTGGGTTGCAGCATTAGGAAGGTTGAGGACCACTGCTATAGAATGTCAAGTAAAGTAGAACTGGTCTTATGCCTTAATGTGTTTAGATAGGCAAATGTTTTTGATAGATTATCAAAGCACATGTAAATATATCTAATTAGTTCTTGATTTTGTCTTAACTTCTGTTTTTAATTATAAGTATTGAGTTGCAGGAATACTTATTCTATTTGATAGAATGTTGTGTTGTCTACTTCTAGAATTGCAAATAAAAGACCATAGAGCTGGGACCTGTAACCCCAGGTACCTGGGAGGATGAGGCAGAAAAATTACAAGTTTAAACACAGCATGTGTAACTAAGGGAGACCCTGTTTAAGAATTAAAAAATAAAAAAGGCTAGAGATATGGCTGAGTATTACTATACTTATATATCATGTATATCCCTGAATTCAATCCATATTTAAAACAAACAAAGATTTCTTTTCATCAAGGACATTTTATCTTTTTATTATTAATATATTTTATTATCTGAGGACTTCATTCATGCATACAATGTATTTTGATATATTCACCCCTGTTCCTTCTTATTCGTCCCAAATCACCTTCCAACCCCTCCCAACTTCATGTTTTCTCTTTCTTTTAAACAACCTACTGAATCCAATTTGTGCTGCCCATATATGCATGATTATGGAGTTACCAGCTGATGCATGTCCACATACCAGTGCCCACACTCTTAAAGAAAGCTAATTCTCCCTCCCCTAGAAGCGATCAACTTTTAATAGCTCCCCAGCAGGAAGTGGGACCTCATGACCCTCTCCCTCACTTTCGGCTGGAATGTTGACTGGCTTGGTGTTTTGCAAGTCTTGTGCAGGTACCCACCACTGCTGTCAGTTATGATGGCAGTAAGTGGTCCTGTCGTGCCTAGAAGACACTGTCTCACTGATATCCTTCTTTTAACCTCTAGGTCTTAAAGCTTTTTTCCTCCCTCTTCTAAAATGTTTCCTGAGCCCTGGGGAGAAGGGATATATTTATGTCTCATGTGTGCCTGATGACTCCAGAGACATTCATTCTCACACTGTATCTCGTTGTGAGTTTCTACATTATTTCTGTCCACTGTACAAAAAAAAAGCTCGATGAGGAATGAAAGCAGTACTAATATGTATATATATTATATATATTAGTATTATATATATGTATATATATATATATATATATATATATATATATATATAAGAATATGTGTTTAGAGGGCAGCTTGATATTATATCATTCATTTAGCAAAATAATAGTACTAGGTTCTCCCTGGGACCTGAGCTTCCCCAGCCATGGGTTCTTTGTCAGATTTACAGTACTAGACATATATTTCTTCTTTTGTAGTGGGCCTTAAATCCCATCAGAAAGCAGTTAATCACCCCTATAATATTTGTGCCAATATTGGACCCATCAGTGTATATTACTAGGCCACTCACAGGGTTCACAGCCTTTGGTACTATGAAAGGTGGTCAACAAGGGGGAAGCGCCCTGGGCAGTACCAGTGTAATTCTGCATGTCCTATGAACGAAGTATTTGGTGTTCAGAAATAGCGTTCTTAGCATCAAGTTCTTGTGACAGTCAAGAGCAGTGGAGATATCTACATTTTTAGGTTGTCTCTAGGATAACTTGGGCAAGAATCCCAAGCCTGGCACTGGGTTGTTTATTTGACAACCCATGGCTTCTGGGAAGAACATTTTTCCCCTGTGCTGAGTAACTCCAAGTGTTTGTGTGTGTGTGTGTGTGTGTGTGTGTGTGTTCTTCTGTGTTACTCTCCCCTCACCACTTGAATCTCCCTCACCATGATTCCCCTTTTCCATTTAATATCACCTGTGTTCTACTAATATTTCCCCAAAGGAGAATTGAAACAAACAAAAAAGGAAAAAAGAAAAATAATTAGTTATTTATTATACATAATAATACAGATAGAAATAGTAATTAAACCCATATAGCCGATTTTTGTTTGCCTTAAGAATAAGGAGGTCTGGAGGGATGGCTCACAGGTTAAGAGCACTGGCTGCTCTTCCAGAGGTCCTGAGTTCAATTCCCAGCAAACACATGGTGGCTCACAACTATCTGTAATGAGATCTGGTGCCCTCTTCTGGCCTGCAGGCATATATGCAGGCAGAACACTGTATACATAATAAATAAATAAATAAATAAATAAATAAATAAATAAATAAATAAATCTTTAAAAAAAAGAATAAGGAAATATTAGCTAGAGACATCCTTCTCTAGGTAAAGGCATTTGCCACAAAGCCTGACAACCTGATTTTGATCCCTGGTAGAAAAGGAAAAATGATTTCAGCAAGTTGTCCTTTGACCTACACACACACACAGACACAGACACACACACACAGACACACACACACACACACACACACACACACAGACACACACACAGACACACACACACAAATAAATAAATAAATAAATAAATAAATAAATAAATGTAATTTTTTTAAAGAATAAGAAAGTGTTTTCTGTGACTGCAATTACAAATAAGTATTTTAGCTCAAGGGGAATAGATTAATTTCTGAGTTAGGAAACCAGACATTTTTTAGAAATAAAATTAATAACCTATTTTAAATTATGGAGTATGAATGGGATGCCCTTTACAGTAAGCTTCTGGTATTTTGAAAGAACTGTTTCTTTGTAATTTTTTTATAGCTTAACCCTGTCTCCCAATCACTATTAATTGTGCTGTGTTTATATGTTATGTCTCTAGATAATATGATATGTTAATTCTGTTATTTTATAGAAAGTTTATATACAAAGAAATATTAACCTTTGCCCTATATTTCCTTTACTGTTAAAGCCATATCCTATTTCTAAAATAGTGCTTGATACAAAAAAAGAAAAAAAATGGAAAAAACAGGCTTAAGGGAACTTGCTATAAAATAAACAACCTATGTTTCTTTCTAGATGGGATTGGATTTTGCTCAGAGAACAAAAAGTCTGAGTTCCAAGTTTATTCCTCTCATAATTGTGAGCACCCAAATCCAGTGCCATTTAGAAATAGTATTAACCATGAAATGAAAGCCAGAGGGAAAAAAACAATTCACAAGAATTAAGCTTTGTTGCTTAAATAATCTACTCCATTGCACTCTTTAACAATTCAAATATTAAAGTGTTTTAAGCCACTGTCTTTGTAGATGAATGTGATTTTATGAATACTTCAGGGGTAGTTATGAATACAACTGGAATACTTGCTATTACTCTTGTAAATTTCTATTTAGGGTTTTTTCACTTAAGAGCTTATTTTTCTTCCTACTCTTGAATATTTTTCTAATAGTTTGAATATACTATCAATATATAATTGGTGCCTTGGTCATATAATAATAATGTGCATTGCTTGAGATTTGGCCTGCAGACATCCATTTTTCTGTCTGTATTTACAAAATATAAGATGCTACTTTCCATCTACCTCAGCCATGGACATCATTTTTATCTTCCTTAAGCTGGTAAAATTTGAGGGGTCTAATGAGTTTTCTTTTAAATCACTTAAGATCTCTGGCATAGTTAATTTTCAGAAACTGGATAAATGATACACATTACAAGTAAAAACAGAGGTAATAAAAATCACATGGAAATACAAATAATTTAGGATAGATAAACCAATACTAAAAGCTGAGCAAGATGGTGCATGCCTGTAATCCTAGCACCCCAAAAGCTGAGGCTGGAGAATCCTGAGTCCCAGGCAAGCTTGAGCTGTGAGACTCTGTCTCAAAAATAAAAGTAAAACAAGCAAATAAAAAGATGTAGTAGAGAACCAGGGATCCCTGATTTTAAAATGCACTATACAGCTATAGTAAATACCATTGTGATCGAAGCATTAGGATGGACATATATGAATGTAATATGTTGTTGGTTTTTTTCTTTTTTTTTTACTCTTTACTCTTTGAGGGGCCCACCACCCAGCTCCCAAGTAATTACATGGAGACTTTTTCTTAAGAATGCCTGACCTTAGCTTGCCTTATTTCTAGCTAGTTTCTCTTAACTTAAATTATCCTGTCTACTTTTTGCCTCTGGACTTTTAGCTTTATCTATTTTTGTATATCTTTTCTTTTCTTCTTATTCCGTGTATGGCTGTGTGGCTGGGTGACTGGCCCCAGCATCCTCCTCTCTTTCTCCTTTTCTCATTCCTCTCTCTTCTCTTTTTCCCCTTCTATTTATTCTTTCTGCCTAGAAGCCCCATCTATCCCTCTCCTGCCTTGCTATTGGCCGTTCAGCTCTTTATTAGACCAATCAGGTGTTTTAGACAGACAAAGTAACACAGCGTCACAGAGTTAAACAAATGCAACATAAAAGAATGCAACACATCTTTGCATCATTAAACAAATGTTCCACAGCATAAACAAATGTTACACATCTTCAGCTAATATTCCACAACAGTAATGAAATCAGTAGTGTAGAAATAAAGCCTAACATTTATTTATTTATTTATTTATTTATTTATTTATTTATTTATTTATTTATTTATTTATTTTTTGGTTTTTCGAGACAGGGTTTCTCTGTGTAGCTTTGCGCCTTTCCTGGAACTCACTTTGTAGACCAGCCTGGCCTCGAACTCACAGAGATCCGCCTGGCTCTGCCTCCCGAGTGCTGGGATTAAAGGCGTGCACCACCAACGCCCAGCCCAAGCCTAACATTTATGATCCATTGACTTTCAACAATGAGAGAAGTTAATTCAGTAAGGGATTAAAATCTTTTCCACAAATGGTTCTGGGACATAGATAACCATATACAAGAAGTGTACTTGGACCCTTTCTTTGATAACCATATACAAGAAGTGTACTTGGACCCTTTCTTTCTTTTTTTTTTTTTTTTTTTTTTGGTTTTTCGAGACAAGGTTTCTCTGTGTAGCTTTGTGCCTTTCCTGGAACTCACTTGGTAGCCCAGGCTGGCCTCGAACTCACAGAGATCCGCCTGGCTCTGCCTCCCGAGTGCTGGGATTAAAGGCGTGCGCCACCACCGCCCGGCCTTGGACCCTTTCTTTAAAGCACTTATAAAATTAAGTCAAAATGGACCAAAGAACAAAACTGTAGGTCTGAAACATCATAAGTCTTAGAGTAAATGTAGCAATGAGTCTTTATGCCTTTGAGTTGAGCACAGATTCAAACAGATATTTCTCCAAACAGGATAATGAAATGACCAAATAAGCACATGAAAAGTGTTTCTGTATTGTGTGTTGCTAGGGAAATTCAACTCAAAACCATAATAGGACGCTATCCATTCATACACGCTAGCATAGTTATTATTAAGAAGGTTGCTGGCCAGGCAGTGGTGGCACAGCAGGCAGGTGGATCTCTGAGTTTGAGGCCATCCTGGTCTACAAAGCGAGTTCCAGGACAGCCAGGGCTACACAGAGAAACCCTGTCTAGAAAAATAAATAAATGAATAAAAAGAAGGTTGCTAATAACAGTTCAGGAATATATAAAGAGTTTGAAAACCCCATGGACTGCTTCTTGGAATGTAAAGTGGTATATTGCATTGGACTATAGTTAGGTAGTTCCTCAGAATGTTGAACATAGATTTACCATATGCCCAGTAATTCTACCCATAGATATTGAACCATGGAGACTAAAATGTTCTCACAAATACTCTTCATAGATGTGCCCAGTGAAATTATTCATAATCACCAAAAACTTGTTAAAATATCATTGTCTACAAAATTATGATTAAATGTAATGACAGTGGCATATTGTCTTAGGGTTTCTGTTGCTGCAACCAAACACCATGACCAAAGAGCAAGTTGGGGAGAAAAGGGTTTATTTGGCTTACACTTCCACATCACTCTCCATTATAGAAGGAAATCATGACAAGAACCCAAACAGGACAGGAACCTGGAGGCAGGAGCTGATGCAGAGGCCATGAAGGAATACTGCTTACTGGCTTACTCTATAGTGGTATTCTATTTGTACTGAAATGTGATTTTATTTGTATGTTAATAAATAAAGTTGCCTAGGGGTCAGAGCTATTAGCAAGCCATAGCGAGAGCCAGGCGTGGCGGTGCACGCCTTTAATCCCAGCACTCGGCAGGCAAAACTAGGTAGATCTCTGTGTGTTCAAGGATACAGCCAGCATTGGAGACACACGCCCTTAATCTCAATACGAACCATAGAAGACCTGGAGGTCTGTACAGGGAGGCAGTGACGAGGCAGTCACGTAGTTGGGTTTACAACCAATGAGAAGGAAGAACAAGGACTCTTTATAAGTCAAACGCACAGGAAGTAACTCCCCTTTCGGAGAGGTCTCTTGGCGGGAGAGGCTAGCTGGCGGAAAGTGGTAAGACTCTTAGCTCTGACCTCTTGGGCTTTCATCTTTACATTGGCTTTGTGTTTCTTATTTAATAAGACGGTTGGTTACATCTACATTACTCCCCATGGCATGATTAGCCTGCTTTCTTGTAGAACTGAAGACCACCCGTCCAGGGATGGAACTATCCACAATAGTTCCAATCACTAATTAAGAAAATGCCCTACAGCCAGATCTTATTGAGGTGTTTTCTCAATTGAGGTTCCCTCCTTTCAGGAGTTTGTGTGTCAAGTTGACATAAGACTGCCAGCACACATTATAGGGCAGTAACAGGAAATGAAATGGTGATTTGTGCTATTCCATGTGTAAACCATGACAATACTATGCCAAATGAAAGAAGTCCAACACAACACATATTGTAAGATTCCACTTATATCAAAGTCTGAAATAAGCCAGTTTATAAATACAGGCAGTTGTCTAGAGTCTGTGTGGAATGGAGAAGTGATAGGGGTGACTACAAATAGTACAGGATTTTTCTTTTGGTAGTTTTAATAATGCTAGGAAGACCATGTATGTGAAATCTTTGGAAATGTTTGTTTTTCTTGGGAACCTGTTTAAGGGTGAAGTTTCTTACAAATGTAATGATTTTAAGATTATAAGAAGTTATTTTTAGTAGAATACATGATTTTATATGTGAGAGTTCCCATTTTATAACCACCACAATTTATATATATATATATATATATATATATATATATATATATATATACACAGATATCTGTATATATATATGTGTGTGTGTATCACACACATATACATATACAGATAGTTAGTTAGTTAGTTAGTTAGTTAGTTAGTCAGTCTGAATTTGAGACAGGACCTCATTTTGTACCCTAGACTGGCATTTAGCTTGCAGTGTATTTCAGGCTGGCCTTGAACTTGCAATCCTACCTCAGCCTCCTGAGTAATAGGATTATAGGTATGAGCCACGTTATCCAGCTTATTTATGTTTATGTTTAGTTTAGCCATTTTTATTCATGTGATATGGTATTTCACACTGGTATAAATTTGTATTTTTAAACAACTTCATTGATCCTGTTTTGTGTTCTCTTAGCTTTGATGTTTTTCAAGATACTTTTGTTGGTTAACATACTTGGAATAGATCATCTCTACTGTGTTCTAGCCTCCCAGGATGATGACAAACATTGTAGTCTTGATTTTACTGAGAATTATTTTTTTAACATGCTGCTTTTTATTTTAAATTTTGAGGCAAAGTTTTGGCATCCCAGCCTGGTCTAGAACTCACTATGTAGCCTAGGCTGGCCTGGACTGGCAGTGATCTTCTTGTCTCAGCCTCTTGAGTGCTAGGATTATAGGTGTTTAACATAAGTTGTTTATCTTTTCTTGCTTTCAGAATTCTCTCTTTGGATTTGACTTTCATAGGTTTGGCTATGATGTATGTAGGTGGGTGATTTCTTATTTTTTTCTCTGAGTTTGTTGAACAGCTTCTTAATTGGTATTTTGTGAGTAACATTTTATGAAAATTGGAGCGTTGTTTGCCATTGTCTTTTTTCAGATACTTTCTGCTCCGTTTTACCTCTTATCCTCGTTTAGGACGTGTGTTACACATAGATCATTGGTTTAATGGTTTCCCACGAGTCATTGAGACTCCATTTATTTTTCTTTATGTATTTTATTTTTTCACTTGTGGATAATCTCTACTGATTTGTCAAGAATGCCAATTCTTCTGTTTGCCAATTGAAATACATTCTTTGAGTGAACCTTTGAGTTCAGTTATCAGCTTTACAATTTGTACTTTTACCATTTCTGTACCTTTATCGATGTCCTCTATTATGTAGAGCATAACTATCTTTTGTATATTTTGTCTTTTGAATTAATAGATTTTATTTGAGCAGTTTTGGTCCTATAAGAAAAATTAAACAGAAAATACAGTTTCCTTGTACTGCTGTCTGCTTTCTCCTCTGACAATGATTTCTCTTATTACTAACATCTTATCTTGTATTGGTAAATCAGTTAACAATTGATAAGCCAGTACTAAAATATGTTACTATTAAATGACATCCATAATTTACAGTAAGTTTCATTTTTATACTATACAGTTTCATTGAATTCACACTATAATGTTGCAGACATCACAGCATCATACAGAAGAATATCATTGCTCTAAAAAAATCCCATGTGCTTTTTACATTGTAAACCCCTTGCCAACTTCTGGAAGCTATTATCTTTTTATTGTCTCTATAATTTTGTATTTTCTAAAATAGTATGAATTGAAGCATATCCAATGTAGCCTTTCAAATTGACTTCTTCCACTTAGAAAGATGAATTTGTCTTTTCTCAATACTGTAATTTGGTATCAGATCTGTTTTAGTGCTAACATACCCCATTTTTAGTTGTACCACAGTATTTACCCTTTCACTCACTAAAGGACACCTGGTTGCTTCCAGCTTGGGGCAATTAATGAGTAAGGTTACTATAAGCATTCACATGTGTGTTTTTGTGTAGATGTGAGTTTTTAACGCATTTGGGTATATGAGTGGGAGTATCATTACTGAAGTGTGCGTTAGGTACTTTTGTAAGAATTGCCAAACCATCTTGCGAAGTAGCTATACCTTTTTTTTTTTTTACTAGAAAGGAGTAAGAGTTCTTGCTTCACATCTTCACAGTCACTTGGTATTGTCAGTGTTTTGATTTTAGTAGGTATGGTTTTTTAAAATGCATGTACCTAATGCTATGTGATGTTGAATATTTTGTATATTTATTTTGTTTATCTCTTTATATTTTTTGCCTACTATTTATTGGATCATTTATTTTATTTTCCTCTGGTGTCCTCTCAGTTCCTTCAGTTCAAGCTACAAATAGTCCATTTAAAAATTATTTGCCCTCTTATGAATCTTTGTAAATACTTCCTGATTTTCATTAAGCCAATGCCATAGTCTGACTTTTTTTCTTTGTCCTCCTGGACAGGCTAGCCTTTTCTAATGTTTAACAGAAGGAGTTGTTAACATATTCTTAGTTAAAAGGTCTAGGATGCACCAACTTAATCTTTATGATATCTTGCCAAAAAGTTCTTTAGTTGTGCCCTTGGATTTTACTGCTTTATTAATAGTGGCTCTGGCTTTTATCTTTGCCTTAGGAACCAGATCTTGTTTTGAGAATTGTCTTATCATGTATGGAAACTGAGAATGAAACAATACATTTCTAAGCCAGCAGATTATAGCTCATTTGTGTTTAATAGTTCATTCCCTACTTTGCACCCATGCTATGTGGCCCCCAAAGCTTGTCCCTGAGGGTTGGTGATGTGACTGTTTGTCCTGCAAGCTTGAGATCCTGGATTTATTCCCCACATGCCAATAAATTAAGCAAATAAACTTGTACTCTTGCCAAAGGGCCTGTTACTTCTTTGTACAGTGGAGCAAATACACATTTCATAAAATCTCAAAGGAAGGGTGGGATTTAGACAGGAAGAGAATAAATGTCAAGGGTACCACTTGAGTCAAGGTGTAGAAATGGAGAGAAATGCAAGGTATATTATCAGACAGCTGGGCCACCATGAACACAGTGCGATTCTATTCTTCTTCCCTTTGCTTTCTTATTAAAACATTGAATTCCTGGTTTCCATTTTCTAGTGTCCATTTTTTCATCCCTTTCCCAGTGCAAATACTACATTCCAATCTTCTGTTACTTGGTTCACATGGGTTGTCTTTCTTTAGAATACCCTTCACCTTGCCTACCAGTACACTGACTTACCTCTCAAGGCATAAAATGAACTCCACCTTCTCTGTAAGATGTGTGTACACTCTCACACTCACACACACGTGTGCAGAACAAACACATGTGCAGTTCAAAGCCAAAGTACCCATGTGGAGGTCAGAGGACAACTTTGGTGTGTCTGTGTCTGCCTGTAATCTTGCCTGGAAGTACTGAGGCTACACATATATATTATTGCTTACAGCTTTGCATAGGCCCTGGAGATCTGAAGTCGGATTTTCATGCTTGTATAGTAAGAACGTTTTTATATAAATTTATTTATTTTTACATCCCGACCATCGCTTCCCCTCCCTCCTCTCCTTACAGTCCCTCTCCCCTCCTTTCCTCTCCCCTCTCCCCCATCCACCCCTCTTCCATAGAAAGGGTCAGACCTCCTATGGGCTTCAGCAAAGCATGGCCTATCAAGCTACCATAAGACCAAGTACTTCCCCTTGTATTAAGGCTGAGCAAGGTAATCCAGCATGAGGATTATGTTCTCAAGAGCCAGTCAAAGCACCTGGGACAGCCCCTGAACCCATTGTTAGGAGTTCCACATATAGACCAAGCTATACAACTGTCACATATATGCAAAGGGTCTAGGTCTGTCCCATGCAGGCTCCCTGGTTGTTGATTCAGTTCTTGATTCAGTTCATGATTGAGTTCTCATGAGCCAGGTTAGTGGTTTCTGTGGGTTTTCCTGCAATATTCCTGACCCCCCTGTTTCCTATAATCCCTCCTCCCTCTCCTCAGCAGGACTCCTGGAACTCTGCCTAATGTTTTGCCTTGGGTCTCTGAATCTGCCTCCACCAGTCACTGGATGAAAGCTCTCCAATGACAACTAAGGTAGTCCCTAACCCGATCACAGGAGATGGCCAGTTCAGGCTATAGCAAGAACTTTCACACACTGAGTCATCACACACCCAGCCCTATGAGGTATTTTTTTAAAGACCCACCCTAAGTCTTCTTTAATACATAGGATATGTTATAATAAATTAAAACTACTCCTAAATCTTAGAGTCTTCACATAACAAGCATTTATTTCTTAGGTCACAGCTGAATGAGAGTTGACTAGGGTAATGCCAACAAGCTTCACTCCATAAAGTTCATATGGGGTCCCAGGTTCCCAATGGCTTCCCCACCTTCTAGTATGGAGATTGGTAACCTGTAACCTGTTGTGGTAAATAAAGTTTTGAGACATAGCCATGCCATTCAATTATGTTTTGTCAATGAGTGCTTTAATACCACAATGGGAAAATTGATTAGGGACTTTATGGTCCATGAAACTTAAAATAATTATCTCTGACCTTTGCTTAAAACTTTTGTTGATCCCTCGTCTGAGGTTCTCTGGGCCTGTGAAAAGAGAGAATCTGGGTCCTTTATTTATTAAATGTAATTTCTTCAACTCCTTGGATGTGTTGATAATATCTGCTTTATAGTCTTTGTATATGAAAGCTAACAACTAGTCACCCTCAGGGACATTTTCTGTTGGCTACTTTTTTAAAGTTCTTGATTTTATTTTTAAGCCTACCTTCCCAAGATCAACTTCTGAGTTAGCAGAATTTAGCAATCATCCCATTATGGGTTAGATTTCCTTAAGCGCCTTGAACTTTTAAGTCTTCCATCTTTTATCCAAGGAAATAGTTTGTGTGAAGATGTTACTCAAACATAAGTTTATAAATCACGAATCTTTTCATTTCCCACTTTCAAAGACAGCTGGAGTTGAATAACTAAGATCCTTTTCTGTCACATTTATTTCCTTGAGCAGCTCAGAGGGGTGCACATGTGTAGATACTTCTAAATACTCAAGAATATGTCTAAGCCTTTCAAAGTTCCAGATGGTTATCTGGTTATCCATATCTTCCTTTCGGATTTCTAGCCACCCCTTTTTTGCCTCAAATGAAATGACAGAGTTAAACACCTGTGATATTAGAAGCAGGTCACTGGGGTTTTCTTTAATGCCCTGGAAACCGAACTCTTTTTCAGAGCTGAGCTGTGAATCAAATCAAATAACACCTTAGAAGTAGAGATTTGCCAGGAGCTGCCAGTTTGATCAAATATTGACTGTGCTGAGGATAAGGTGTCACTTAGGGGGAAATCCAGAAGATCCACTGACTGCCTTACTGCTGACTTTTTTTTATGGCTACTGCACTTCTGAGTTAGGGCAGGAACAGCCTCAAGTTAAAGCTGCTCAGGCTCTGGTGTTCTTACTAAGGCTCATGAGGGATTCTGGTGCTTCCTTCCTCTCCCTATCCTTTTCTGTATATGCTGGAGATGAACCCAGGTTCTTAAGCTTGCTGGGCAGTCACTCTTCCACGAGATATAGCTTCAGCCTGCATTAGTTTTCCTTGAATAAATTCTTTAAAGTCATTTTTTACCTTTGGTTAACTTGTGGCATTCTGAAATGGTTTGTGTTTGATAGTATTTTGTTGCCTTTGTTGAGAAATGGGCTCGTTGAGATTCTGAGTTTGTTGTTTCCAAGATCACTTTGTTGACAGCCTTAATTTTGATAAGAAAATAATGCTTCTGAGACATTTCCTTAATATTTAATGTATCCATAGATTGTGGCTTATGAATGGCAAATAGAACATTAACACATTTTTTCTTTGTTTTTGTTTTTTGTTTTTTGTTTTGTTTTTCAAGACAAGGTTTCTCTGTATAGCAGCTATGGCTGTCCTGGAACTTGCTCTGTAGACCACACTGGCCTCAAACTCACAGAGATTCACCTGCCTCTGCCTCCCAATTGCTGAGGTTAAAGGTGTGTGCCCCCACCACCCAGCAATACATTTTTCTTAATTAAAGTTGTGAGCATACAATGAGGACAATCACATTCTGACTTTCTTTTTCAGGTTGCTATTAGTTCTGACTCTACAGGCCCACCTGATAATTTTGGGGAGCAACCTTTGACATGTCAAAAAGAATGCAGCAAAACTGTGAACACTGAAGCTTTAATGACAGTATTTCACCCTCAAAATTTGGAGAATCTTGATTCTAAAATGGTAAGAAAACAACATAATAATTAAATCTATGGATTAGAGCAGTCAATGGAAAAAAACTTTTAGAGCATACTAGATCAGTGGTTCTCAGCTTTCCTAATGCTGTGACCCTTTAATACAGTTCTTCATGTTGTGGTGACCCCCAACCATAAAATTATTTCTGTTGCTGCTTTATAACTCTAAGTTTGCTATTGTTATGAATTATAATGTAAGTATCTGTGTTTTCTAATAGACTTAGACAACCCCTGTGAAAGGGTTACTTGAGCCCCACCTCCCAAAGGGGTTATAGCCCACAGGTTGAGAACCACTGTACTGGATGGTATCAGAACAGAAAGCTTTACTTTTGAGGTTTGAAGTATGCCTAGTTTGGTTCCACAACACTCAGACTATTATCAATAGTGAATAGAAAAGAGGAATGTTGGCTATTGAGTCTTAGTCACGTGGGTTTCTAATAATCTCTGCTAATTCTGCTAAACCCAATTTGATTTTGGAAGAATGATGGTTCAAAGCTTTTACCTCCCATGTGTTAGGCTTTTGCAATTTTAGGAGTTTGCATGCATTTAAGATTTTTTTATGTTAAGGATTCAGTATTTTACTATGTGAATATGATTTTTTATTTTCTAAATTTTTGCTCTGCATATATTATTTCATGGTAAACAGAATGAGCAAGTTATCTTAAAGAAATTCATTTTTCACTGTTCACTTGCCCTGATTTTTCTGTTACAGTTGAAAGAAAAGATGAAGGAACAATCTTGGAACATCTTATTTTCTGAATGTGGGCGTGGTGTTAGCATGTTCCGGACAAAAAAGACCCGAGATCTAGTTGTAAGAGGGATTCCAGAGACTTTGAGAGGAGAGCTCTGGATGCTTTTCTCAGGTATTACACTTATTTGATTCATTCATTTAGTAGACATTAAGTATGCCACTTCTAGGAGTTATGCTCTAAGCAAAAAGACAGCTAGGATGTCAGTTCAGACGAGTCAAAGAGAAAAAACTGTATTTACATGTGCTTACCTAAATATCTACATATCTACTATCTTACAAGATTAATTATTAGGCAAGATATGTATAATTGGGGGTATAGGGTTCATAGCTGTAGCATCAAGGGAAAATTAAAAGAAAAAACTTCATGAAAATGTTATCCTGATAAATAATGACTGCTATGGATGGTCTTTCTGTACACTGTGAATATGTGTTGTTCTCATTGGTTGATAAATAAAGCTGTTTGGCCAGTAGCGAGGTAGAATAAGGTTAAGCAGTACATTCAAACTGAAGACGGAGACGAAGAAGGGTGCAGTCAAGAGAGATGCCAGCCGCCCAAGGAGCAACAAAATGCTAGCAAACCAGTAACGCCATGGCCACATGACAACATATAGATGAATAGAAATGGGTTCATTTAAGATGAAAGAGATAGCTAGCAAGATGCCTGAGCCATAGACCATACAGTTTGTAATTAATATAAGCCTCTGTGTGTTTACTTGGGACTGAGCTACTGTGGGACTGGGCAGGACACAGGAAGACTTCCATCTACAAATGACTTGATGTTGTAGACTCATGTATTGCTTCCCTTTTCCCTCATTTTCTTTCTTTTTTGTGTGTGTTCAGATATTATTTGAGCATAAAGCTAAACCTCAAGGTAATAAAATGCAAATATGCCACTATATGAAAATCTTAGCTTTGTTATATGATTCATTTTATATGTGAATGCAATTGTCCTTGCAGGTGCTGTTAATGACATGGCTACCAATCCTGGCTATTATGCTGAAGTGGTTGAACAGTCCTTAGGGACCTGCAACTTGGCTACTGAAGAAATTGAACGTGATTTACGTCGCTCTCTGCCTGAGCACCCAGCATTTCAGAGTGATACTGGCATATCTGCTCTGAGGCGGGTACTGACAGCTTATGCATATAGGAATCCCAAAATAGGATACTGCCAGGTATAACTTCACTGTGATCTCAAATATTATGTGTGTATTTCAAATGATATTATCAAATTCAACTCTAGAATTTGGGGACATATGATAATGAGAGCAGACGTAGGGCTGAGATTGATAGTAGATATTATTAAAGTCAGTAGAATGATAGTGGGAACATTTTAAAGTATTGATGCCTCACTATTTTCTTTTTTTAAAGATTTATTTTTATTTATGTGCATGTGTGTATCTCTGTGTGGGTATTTGCCACATGTGTGCAGGTACCCTTGGAGGCCAGAAGAGAGCATTGGATCTCCTGGAGCTGGAGCCACAGACAGCTATAAGCTGCCCAACATGGGCACTGAGAGCTGAACTCAGGTCCTCTGAAGAGCACCAAGAGTTCCTAACCACATTTTTTCATAACAATTGGATTATTGTTCTGTAAAAGACACTGTGTCATGTGCTATATAAAGATATATCAGATAAACATCTTGTCAGCAAAAATATATAGATCAGGTCTGAGGAGGTATATCTAAGTGGATAACATGCCTGTAGTACAAACATGAGGACCCGAGTTTGACTCTCTAGCATCAATGTAAAAAAATCGAGGTATGGCAGTGTGCTCTGTAACTCTAGTGCTGGGGAGAGGTGAAAACAAGTGGAGCCTGGGGGGCTTGCTCTCCATCCAGTCTAGCTGAAGTGGCAAGCTTTGGGTTCCGTAAAAAAAAAAGTGTCTCAAAAATAATAAATAAAGTGGAATAATGACTGAGGATGAACTGAAATATTGACTGAGGATGAACTCACAACATTGATCTTTGGCTTTCACATGTACCTGTAACAAGAGAGCTCACCCATAAACCTGTGTACATATGTACACAATAGCTAGATAGTTAAATGAATATTCATTGGGAAATTGAAAATCAAGGGAGACAAACTGAATGCAAAGTAAAGTCAGGATTTGTAATAAACTATTTTCATCTGGGAGTATCAGAGAGGGCTTCATGGAAGAGCTACGTAGCTTTTTTCAGGTCATGGCAGTTTGTGAATTTGACATATAGAAATGGAATTAAAGAACTTTCTAAGTGAGAGGATTGGTGCAGCCTAATAACAGATAGAGGTAAGTAAAGAATATGCGTAAGGTCATGTACTATTTAATAAAGGGGAATGAATAAAGCAGTAATTGATTTGGAGAAAACCCTGGGTAGTTTGGGGTTGGTTAGGAGTTTAAATTTTATTTTATAGACAATGGGGGAGTCCTTGGTAAAAACCCTTTAGGGGTGCACTGTGTTAATTAGGTAGTTGACTGCTACCAGACACAAATAGATAGTAACTGAAATATTATAGAATATTATTTACTAAAGGAGGAAACAGAAACAATAATTTAGGTCAGTAGACAGTTCTCTTTTGTGAGATTAGTAAGGGACTTGGGCTATAGGTTGAAAATATACTGTCATCTGAGAAATAAAACTAAGATTTTGATAGCCATTACATGGAATCTGCAGATCAACTTGGGGAGTATTACATATTAACAATATTAAATCTTTCAAACTATGAACACAGGATGTTTCCTTCATTATTTAGTAGGTCTCTGGTTTATTCTTCTGAAAAGATATTAGATAGCTTTCAATGTAAAATCTTAAAACTTCTTTTTTTTTTTTTTTTTGGTTTTTCGAGACAGGGTTTCTCTGTGTAGCTTTGCACCTTTCCTGGAACTCACTTGGTAGCCCAGGCTGGCCTCAAACTCACAGAGATCCGCCTGGCTCTGCCTCCCGAGTGCTGGGATTAAAGGCGTGCGCCACCAACGCCTGGCAAAACTTCTTTAGATGATAATTTTATTTCTAAGTATTTTTATCCTTTTGAAATTATAGTAAATGGATTTTTGTCTCTATTATTTCTTGCTAGCATATTAAAATACAGTTTATTTTTTTATATACCAATCTTGTCTCCTTTAGCCTTGCTGAACTTATGTTGATTCTAGAAGATCATTTGTAGATTTCTTTCATGTTTCAATATATGTGTCTTAGTTAGGGTTTCTGTTGCTGTAAAGAGACACCATGACCACAGCAACTCTTCTAAAGGAAAAACATTTATTGGGGTGGCTTACCTTTTCAGAGGATCGGTCCGTTATCATCATGGCAGGACATGGCAGCATGCAGGCAGACATGATGCTGGCCACATCTTAATCAGAAGGCAACAAGAAGTGGTCTGTAACACTGGGCATGGCTTGAGCACATATGAGACCTCAAAGCCCACCTCCTCAGTGACACACTTCCTCCAACAAGACCACACCTCCTCCAATAAGGCCACACCTCTTAACAGTGCCACTGCCTTTGGGGGCCGTTTTCTTTCAAACCACCACAATATGAAATCATGGAAGCTGCATAATGACCTTTTTCTCCATTCCAATCTGAATACTGTTCTTCCTTTTTTCTTGCCTAAATGGATAACCTTGATATAATGCTAAATGGAATTGTTAATACTATTATTTTACTTTTTGAGATGGCATCTCATTATTGTCCCTGCTTGTCTAGTTCTCCTGGACTTCAGTGATCTTCTCACTCCTTCCTTTTGAGCAGCTGGGACTTGTTACAAGTGTACCCCAGCACACCTGTCTTTATAGTTGTATTGAAAATGAATATTCTAGTCTTGTTGTTTATCTTAGAGAGAGCCAGTCTTTTGTCATATAGTATGTAATTAACTGTAGAGGGTTTTATGTAGATTATCAGGTTGAAGAATTCCCTTTATATTCCTAGTTTCTGAACATTACCTTTTAAATATGAGAAAGAGTGTAGATGCTGAGTGCAGTGAAACATACCTATAATCCTAACACTTAGAGGATAGGGCAGGGGATTTTGAATATAAATTTAGCCTGGGATACATACTGAAACTCTGTCTCTAAAAAAACAAAGCAAGAAAAAGGAGTATTAGATTTTTAATATTTTGATATTTTAATTTAATTACATTTCTCCCTTCCCTTTCCTCTCTCCAAAACTTCTCTCATAAACCCCTTCCTGCTCTCCTTCAAATTCATGGCCTCTGTTTTCACTACTTGTTATTGCATGGATATATGTGTGTGTGTGTGTGTGTGTGTGTGTGTGTGTGTGTATGTGTGTACATATATATCCCTAAATATAACCTGTTCAGTCCATATAATGTTACTCACATGTATGTTTTCAGGGCTGACCATTTGGTACTGGAGCACCTCTCCTATTCCCAATTTCCTCAGTTGCCTGTAGTTCTTTGTATAAGGCTGAGGCCTCACGAAATTTTTTAAAAAAAATTTTTCTTTGTGTTCACTGACGTTATTATGTGTTTTTTGTTAAAATGGCATATTTCATTGATTGGTTTAAATATTTTTGCACTACTCTTGCATTTCCAGGATAAATCCCAATATATATTTTTGTATACTCTCAAGTTTGGTCTCTTATTGTCTTGTTGAGAATTTTACATTCATATTCGTGAAATACATTGCTGTGTAATTAGTTGTCTTGTAATATCTGTGTCTAATTTTGGTGTCAGTATTTCTTAGAATGAGTTGGATTATGTTTCTTGCTCTTGGTTTTACGTGGCTTGTGAAGGACTGGCGTTACTTCTTTAAATGTTTAGTAGAACATGCCAATAAAGCCAGCTGTTCTTCGCTGTCTTTGTAGGAAGTGTTTCCATTGCTATTTCAATCTCTTAATGTATCTCCATTCTCCCTTTTCTTTCCTCTAGAACTGGTTTTAGTAGTTGGTATTTTTTAAAGAAATTGCCCATTTTATCTAATTTGTTAATGTACAGTTGTTTACCACATTCTATTTCTGTAATATTGTTTGTATGTTACCTCTTTCCAGATGGTAATAATTGGAGTTCACCCTTTCTTATCTTTTTGCTTAGGTTATCTAAAAGTATGTAGTTTTAAAGAATACTGTTTTTAAAATATTTTGGTGAGCCTAACTTATTTGTTGAAATTCCTTTTTAATATATATTTTCATTAATCCTTTGAGAATTTTGTACAACATGTTTTTAATCACATTTATTCCCCCTTCACCAACTCTTCCCAGATTCACCCTCTTTCCCTTCCCGCCCAACCTTGTGTTCTTTTTCCTTCCCCTGCCCAATCAAGGCCAATTGGTGCTGCTTAAACGTTCTTGCATGTGTGGCCTTCCACTGCAGCATGGTAGACATCAAGGGCTGCATTCATAAAGAAAACTAACCCTTCCTCTCCAAGCAGCTAAGAATTGCCAGGAGCTCCTCAAAGAGGGTTGGAACTTTGGGCCCAACTGTCCTCTCCATGCTGGGATTTGCTCTGCCTTAAGCTTGCATAGGTCTTGTACATACTGTCACAACCACTTTGAGTTCATATTTGCAGATGCCCTGCTGTATCCAGAGGACACTATTTCCTTGTAGTCATCCATGACCTCTGCCTCCTACCCTTGTTCTCTCCCCGCTTCTGCAATGACCCCTGAGCTTTTGGAGGAGGTGGTGCAATACATATGTTCCAGTTATACCTGAATATTCTGTATAATCTTATTCTCTGCACTTTGGCTAGTTGTGGCTTTCTGTGTTGATCATCATCTACTGCAGGATTTTTCTGATGAGGATTAGGAGATACCTTAATGTATGGGTATGATGATATCGTTAAGCATTGGTTTAATACTAATACTATGTTTATTTGGCAGAATAATAGTAGTAAGTTCTCTACTAGGAGCTATGATCTCTCTAGCTATAGGTTCCTGGCCTGATAATGGTTTCAGATATTTCAGGTATGGGTTTCATTTTATGGAATGGGCCATAAACATAAACAGAAAGTGGTAAGTTACTTCCACAACGTTGTTTCCACTGTTGCACCAATGGGCAATGTCTTGCGAGGACAGCCATTATTGTAGTTCACTGAGCAAGACTGATGTTGAGTTTTCTTTTCTTTTCTTTTTCTATTCCCTACCACTTTATGATTGCCAAAAGCCCAAAAACTAGCCAGTGGTGAGAGCTTGACCTTCTTTCTTAGCATACATGCTGGCTGGAATATAGCTCAGTGATACAGTGCTTGCCAAAGCCCTGGTTCTCATCCCAAGCATCTCCGAAAAAAGTATACATAAAGCTATAAATATACCTAAAGCAATATACATGAACATGGATTTCTAGATACCAACGGATGTGCTAGAGTTTTTCAAAGCCCCCAGATTTTCTTCAAATGTTTTGTTAATTTCTTGTTTGGCCCAGCTGTTACTCATTGCCTCAGGCAGCCGCATGCTCAATAGCTACCTCTGATTATTTTCAACAAACACTCTGGAGAAAAGGCTTTTGTGCTAGATGAACTCTGTGTCAGGTCAAGTAAAGAGAGCTTTGTAAATGGAGTATTCCAGAAGAGTACCAGACAGATTGAATAATGACGGTCTACAAATGGTACTTTGAAAGGACTTCAACCCCTTTCTCTTCCTTCCAGTATAAGCAGAAACTTAGGTAGCAATGGAAATGGAGAAGAAAGAATATATATGAAAAAAACACTTTGTTGCCAGGCGGCGGTGGTACACGCCTTTAATCCCAGCCTTCAGGAGGCAGAGCCAGGCGGATTGCTGTGAGTTTGAGGCCAGCCTGGTCTACAGGACAGGCACCAAAACTACACAGAGAAACCCTATCTTGAAAAAAAACACTTTGTTAATAGAAACTGTAGGATTTGAATCAAAATTGCGTGTACCAGATAAAGAGTTTCTAGAGTGATGAAAATTGGAATAACTAAGAAGACAAAGTATTTAAAGAGAGGTGATATTTAGTTTTGTGAATAATGAAGTGGTTGATTTGATTTGATATCTAAAGGGGTAAACTCCAGGAGATAGTTATAAAGTTTGTTTTCTCCAATATTAGGATATAATTCACAATTTTATGTTTTGTTTTAAAGACTAATAATTAAGATATTTTAACCCATTGATGGTGTTTTATAGCCATGATATTACTGCTTCATTTCCCTTTAATAGTACTGTATAAAATACCTGACTAGCAAGTGTTAACCTAACTCTGCATTGCTTTGCTTTGGATTAGCTTCAAGTCCTTAGATTGCCTTTATTGTTACTCACTTGTCATTATTGCTATTGCAAAGTTCTATGCTTGAAGAAGAAATGCAGTTATTACCTAAGCAATAATCACTTCTTTGTTTCTTTTCTATGAAATGTAGGCAATGAACATTTTGACTTCAGTATTGCTTCTATATGCAAAAGAAGAAGAAGCTTTTTGGCTTCTGGTTGCTGTATGTGAACGAATGTTGCCCGATTATTTTAATCGTCGAATCATTGGTAAAAAACAAATATAAAAAGAATACATACACACAAACATACATACATATATCTACACATGAATGCTGGCTTAATCTGTTTTTGCTGCTATCACCAAATGGCACAGACAGTAATTTATAAAGAATAGACATTTACTTTATCTAGTGATTCTAGAGGTTTAACTAGTCCAAGAGCATCTGCTCAGCATGCTGTCAGGGTCTTATTGCAGCATAATAATGTAGCATAGGATATCATCTGGCCAGACAGAGCAAGCACACTAGAATTAGCTTGCTTTTTATAACAAATCCACTTCCGTGATAGCTTACTAATCTATGAATTAACTAATCTATTCATTAAGGCAGAGCCCTTGTGACCCAATCACTTCCTGAAGGTCCTAACTCTAAATAGTATTAATATGTGAATTGAACAGTGGTTTAGTTTCTAACATAGGAATTTTTTTCAATCACAGAAGACTTAGTCTTTTCTAACAATTTTAATGTCTGTTGTCTCTTTGGTGGGAGAGTGGTTTTGTTTGTGGATTTGGGGGATATTCGTGTGTTGAGACAAAGTCCAGCTGTATAGCTCAGGATGTGTAGCTCCAAGTAGCAGTCTTCCTGTCTCTCCCAAGTGCTGAGATTATAGATATATACCACCAAGCCTGGCTTCTTACCTATTAAATTACCAGTCAAACTGAAGAGTTGGTAAGTTAGATTGAGAAAGACAGAAAACACAAGCAATATCAAAATGTTACATTGACTGATACTCTTAGGCAAAGACCTTTGAATATTGAAAGTGTAGTTGGAAAATTATTTTATATGTTACTTTTTCAAAATTAAGGACTTGGCCTACTCTGTAATGAAAAGGGAAATTTAATTTGTGTTTATAAACACTAGATTGCCAAAATAATGATGATTTGAGACATCCAGAGCTACTAAGGAAATTTTTAATAGTTTCTTGATGGGAGAGAGACTTAAAGTCTCCATATTTATATGAGTTTACATATAAAAAGAATCAAGTTTTTCTTTATTAATTGTGTGATATTATCTTTAGTTACCAAATATATAAAGATCTGTGGTCCCATTTTAATACCTATAGAGTACTGTGCCTAGGTCTTGATTAGGTTGTCTTTTGTTAGAAGTTATGTGTGCATTTACCTTTGCTTCAATCAATATTGAATTCTAGTAGGACTAAGGATGTAGCTCGGTGATAGCATGTTTGCCTGTTATGCACAGGTCCTGAGTTATATCCTACTACCACAAAAGATACTAAATTCTTTGAAGATGATCCCACATCATTAAATAGTATCTAGTACATGTCTCGGACTGTAAGAACTAAGGAACCCCTCAAATGAATTGAAATTGAATTTCTCAAGTGTTCTTAGGTTCATAACATTCAACTAGCTGTTGCAGAGATGTGCAAATTATAAAAAGGCCCTAAAGGGTTCCTATTTGAAGGAAGTGAGATGAGCTGTATCAGGAAGCTAATGAAAGTGGACAGGAACCACAAAGAAAGCTTTTTGAAAGGTGGTCATTTTTTAAACTTGTTTTGATGTTTTCCAGGTGCCTTGGTGGATCAGGCAGTGTTTGAAGAACTTATTAGGGATCACCTTCCTCAGCTGACGGAACACATGACTGATATGACCTTCTTTTCCTCAGTTTCTCTCTCATGGTTCCTCACACTTTTCATTAGTGTGCTGCCTATTGAAAGTGCCGTGAATGTGGTGGACTGTTTTTTCTATGATGGAATAAAGGCCATTTTACAACTAGGATTGGCAATACTTGACTATAATTTAGACAAACTTCTGACATGTAAAGATGATGCTGAAGCTGTGACAGCACTAAACAGGTATTGTAAGAACTATAGCATTTAAATCTGGAGGTGGGCCTGGGAAGATGGATTAGCAATTGAGAATGCTTGCTGCTATCCCAGATGAGTTTGATTCCCAGCACCCGTGTCAGGCTGCTATCCAGATCCAGGGGATCCAATAGCCTCTTCTTGCCTCCATGGGCATCCCAACATGTATGGTGTATAGACATACAAACACTTAAGTAAAAATTTAAAATCTTTAAATCCGGTGGAGATCTGAGTGATTATGTCGTTCAGGCTGCTTAGTTTACCAGTGAGGAAACTGAGTTCTAGAAACGTCAAGCAATTTGCTTTAAGTCACAGAGGTGGTTGAAAGAAACAGCCAGGCCCAAAGTACTATCCTTTGTATTTAAATAGAGTACAGCAAGAGTAAATCACTTTGATGTGAACAGTTAGGTTCCTTACACATTTGTGCTAAACATCATTTTAATTCAGTAAATCATAACATTAATAATTCTGCTTTAAACTAGAACGTGTCTATATAGAAAGTAATCTGAGGGGCAGAGAGCTAGTTAGCAATGTTAAAGTATCCAGTGGGGAAAATATCCTGGTTTCCAGGTGGTATCAGTCTGGTAGGTTGAATTTTATTTGCCTGGCGGATTTTGTATGAATGCTACTTTGTGTTGGGGCACATGGGGTTTGAGTATGTAGATGTATATTCATACATTTGTATGAGTTACGTGAATGAAAATTGAATTGGCAGCTGTTATAATGCTTCATCAAACCCAGTTCTGTACAGAATAATATAGACACCTCCCTTTGGCATTCAGAACTCTAAGATAAGGCCTCAGTTTTCCTTTTGAAAACTCATTTCCCCTTTCAAGCTTCTATAGACCTGATATTCTTTCCATTCTGAATGTGTTTGGAGTTTTTGCCAGGTATGCACTGAACCTGTTCACTTCCCTCGTGTTCTTTCTCACTCCCAAAGTGATTTTTGCATCTCATTCCCTCTACCCATTTTCTTAATTCCCAACCATCTTTAGATTCTTCTTGTTCATACTCCTTCCCTTGTGTTCTCAATTAAAATTGACCTCTGACTGACTTAGGAGACATTAGCTGTGGTTTTCTCTGCCGCAACTATTTTAGTTTCACTAATTCTTACATTATTGTCACTTTTGGATAGGTTCTTTGACAATGTCATTAATAAGGATAGCCCTTTACCTTCAAATGTTCAGCAGGGTTCAAATATCAATGATGAAAAAGGCAGTCATACTAAAGTGGATATTACAGATTTGATTAGAGAATCCAATGAGGTAAGTTTTGTGTACCATAAATATGATTACATAGTATATTTAAATAGTTATAAATAATTGCATGGCATACTTATATATTGTATATTAAGAATACAGTAACAATGCAAACAAAGAAACAACTTAAAAATCTAACTTTACCATGATATTGAGTTCTGTGAATTGATCCTAGGTTGTATAGCTTCCTCTGCCTCAATTCATTTTTCATTAAATGATATTAAATTCACTTGCTTTCACAAATGATGACCACCTTTAACCATGTATCACTCTATGAAAAGTTAAAACTGATTCTCTTTTGCAGACTAAGATTTTGGCCAATGTTCTTAGTCAAGACACAGATGGATGTAATTTTCTCCAGTGAACATATATAAAAAACTTAGATGGCAATGTGCAAAGTCACTGAACAGATCAGGAAAATAGTTAGAAATAGAATCAAGGCCTCAGAGAATTGAGTCTGGTGAAATTCAGTTGTAAGAGAAATGAATGTTTATTATACATTAGTATCCACTGAAATCATTTCTTGCAGAAATATGGTAGTATTCGCTATGAAGATATCCATAGCATGCGCTGTCGAAATAGGTTGTATGTGATACAGACCCTGGAGGAAACAACAAAACAGAATGTGGTGAGTATACATACACCCTGTGGGGGAAACCCTGAAGTAACTTATCTTTAACTTCCTTTAAAGTTAACCTGCCACGTGAATAAAATGAGAGAGCTAAACTTTAGAGCTAGGTTCTTGCCTCGCTTGCCTAGCTGTGAGTTTTGAGAGAGAAATGTTCTTTTCTTCTGGCTGAATGATTGCTCATTTCAACATGTTGTCTATTATTTGGCCTTCAACTGTACTGTGAAGCAGTACTGAATGCTACAGTGTACGCATTTGATCGACAAACGTTTGTGGCATGCAGCTTCAGTAAGAATAGCTTGGGCTGGAGAGATGGCTCAGTGATTAAGAACATGTACTGCTCTTCCGGAGAACCCAAGTTTGGTTCCTAGCACCCATATCCAGCAGCTCATAACTGCCTATAGCTCCAGCTGCAGTGAGTCTAGCCCCCTCTTCTGGCTTCCACAGGCATTGCACTCAAATGTGCTCAAACCCACAGATAGACATATACATGTAATTAAGAATCAAAATAAAAAATAGCTGACCCTCATAACAGCAAATGCTTCTAATAAATATTATTTCTCTGTAATACCTAAAGGAAAATTAAAAGTGTATAAAGCGGAATTCACTCTTAAAATATTTCTATGGTTCCATAGGTAACTGCTAATATTGGTTTCCTCTGGTCAGTGAGATGAATAGATCACTGATCCCAAGGGGAAGAATTTTACTTTGCTGTTTATATTGTTCTACATTGTTTGATTTTTTATCATTATGATTTATTGTTTTATAAATCTCCTCACATAAAAACTGGGTCCTCTGTCAGGCAGTGCTGGTGCATGCCTTTAATCCCAGCACTTGGGAGGCAGAGGCAGGTGAGTTCCAGGACAGCCAGGGCTGTTACACAAAGAAACCCTATCTCAAAAAAGAAAAAAAAAACTGGGTCCTCAGAGATGCAATCTAGGAAGATTAGCATGTCTGAAGACTCTAGGTTTAGATTTCAATTAAATAATTCAGTAGTGTTACTGTGATATAGGGCAGAGAACCTTTGTTTTTGTTTCTAAATATTAACTTAAAATATTGGTTACACTCTGGAGGCATCACGATCATTGACCTCAAGCTCTACTATAGAGCTATAGTAATAAAAACAGCTTGGTACTGGCATAAAAACGGACATGTGGACCAATGGAATCAAATTGAAGACCCTGACATTAATCCGCACACCTATGAACATATAATTTTTGACAAAGAAGCCAAAACTGTACAATGGAAACAAGAAAGCATCTTCAACAAATGGTGCTGGCATAACTGGATATCAACGTGCAGAAGGCTGCAAATAGATCCATATCTATCACCGTGCACAAAACTTAAGTCCAAGTGGATCAAAGACCTCAACATAAATCCAGTTACTCTGAACCTGATAGAAGAGAAAGTAGGAAGTGTGGGGCATTTTCCCACCAACCCCACAGCTTCCCAGAGTTTTCTTGAGTGTGAGCAGCAGGAAATATTAGAAGGATTTATTGCGGAGAATCTTGCGGAGATAAACAGATAGAAAATAAAGGATAGCCTCGAGAGGGCCTGGAACCTTTTCCAAAGGGTCCCTACTGTCTTGGCCCCAGGGTTTTTATAGAGACGCCAAGGGGTGGAGCAAATGACCTCCTCCCCCAGCACAGCCAAGTGCAGACCATCTCAGGCACCTGCACTCAGGCTGGTGGTCCTAATCATCCTCTATGCAGACCTGCTGGGTAAAACCACAATGAACCCGAGAATGGGCTCCCACAGGCCCCCCCCCTTTTTTTTTTTTTTGGTTTTTCGAGACAGGGTTTCTCTGTGTAGCTTTGCGCCTTTCCTGGAACTCACTTGGTAGCCCAGGCTGGCCTCAAACTCACAGAGATCCGCCTGGCTCTGCCTCCCGAGTGCTGGGATTAAAGGCATGCGCCACCACCGCCCGGCTTTCTTAATATATAAAAAATAACTATTAATGGCTTACAGCAATCTCCATAGCTGTTACACCTCCCAGTATTGGAGTAGAGGATGATAAAGATGGCATTTCTCTTTTGAATTAGGTCCAAGGTGACTACAGCAGTCTTAGCTGCCTCAAGCCCTATCTAAACCAAAAACTCTTAAGGCGACTACAAACTTAAAGAATCCCTTAGCTTCATCATTACCATTAACAGGTTAACATAAATCTTGCTATATATAGTCACAATTCTCCCAATCTTACAACTCAAAGCAAACTCTTAACAGAACCATTTGAATTAGCATATATGGTGCTATATATAGTTAACAATTTTCTCTGCTTTACAACTTTAACTCTTAATCATTTGAATTTTCTTGCTAACAGAACATAGGAAAAACTTCGATGTATTCACATCAAACTTAAATATTTCCTTAACTCCACAAAACCAGGGTGCATTAATATCAATAGGTTAAATATAATTTCTGCAAACATAATTCAACCTCATAACTCCTTTTCTTTATAATTTTTTTAAACAAAGTCCCAAACCTAGTTAGAAAAAACCCAAACTTTTCTGTTTAAACAGTTCCATTTGTAACACAAAACCAGTTCCATAAGTAATTCCATTTTTACATAAACAGTTCCACAAAACAATTGCATTTTTAACACAGAACAATTCATGAATTACCAGCATATATGCATACACATCTTGACTCTAGGTAGAAACAATAAATTTCTTCATTTAAACAGTTCCATTTTTAACCCAATTCCAGCAAACAGTTCCTAGGTCATTACTATAAATAAACTCAAAATTGTCCCATTGCAATGAAATCTCTATTGTGCATTTCATTTCTTAAGTCTCAAAATTCAAATGATAAATTCTGGTACTAGCCTTCCAAATATGAGAAATCCATAACCAACATCTTTTTGTAGTTTTATCTCATTTTAAGTTCAAAAAGTTCAAAAAAGTAAATTCTAGTATCAGGCTTTCACTTCCAAATATGAAGAGACGTTTTACAACCAAAACTTTTTGCAGGTAATAATTTTAGTTCAAACAAGCGTCTCTGCAACTTTTGTTCTCACAGACAGAGACCTTTCTAGGTATAGTAGTAATATTCTAAACCTCACTGTTTTTGATGTTAGCTCAGGTTTTTCTGTGTTGCGTCGATTTTCCACGGATCTCAGCTGCGGATGCCTTGTGCTGGTTCTGGCGTCCGCCATTCTTAGCTTCTTAGTGGCTTCTGGAGCCTTTGAAACCACCCAGACTGCCTGCTTTGCAGTCTACTGGGACACTAACCTTCTGTGTCTCGGGTTCTTTCACCATATACATTAAGAATAGATTCACACTTAACATTTGTACAAATTCACAAATAACATTAACATCTACTTATTTATACTTTTTAAGGGAACTATAGAACTACTTTAGCAAATATATTTATTACCTCTTATATACTTATCTTATTTCTTATTTAAACTTACATTTACAACTAGCATCTTTACTTCTTACAAGCTTATTACTACGTGTCTTAAGACTACCTTAGATATTTCTTGCAAGCTTATATTCTTAAAGGAACTCTATAGATCTATTTTACAAACTTATATAGGGCTACCATTAGCATATATTTAACTTAGCAAACACCCAAAGATTTCTTAACACAGATCTAACAAGATAATTTCTACAAACTCACATATCTTATTTTCATCTTTTTCTACTTCATACTCTTAATTATCATCGCTATCTCTATTAGATTCTCTTAACTAGACAGGAAGTACGTACATCATTTCTAAAGTTTAGAGTTTATAGTCAGCTTTGTTATAAAGCACTGGGATTTAGTGAATGTTGTCGTTATAGAATTGTGTGACTTGTTGCTAGGGGACTGTAACATTCTCAGGACGAAGCCACACCCCAAAGTTGCCAGTTCTCTCAGCCGTCCCGGACCGGCAGAGATGCACTGTCAGCGGTAAATGTTTTTTAACTAGAGGCTGTCCCTTCACCCAAATTCATAATAGCTCCCCTAAGCACTTCAATTCAGACAAACGTTTCCATTACAGCAGTACTTTTGGTTTGTTCTACCGAAAAACTTCACGCTGAGGGTGAAATTACCGTATTTAGCTGATGTAAAGCTCTTCACCAAATACTGCACAGCTATTGGGTGATATAAAGTATTTTCCTAAAGGAGCTAGTAAAGCCAAAAGCAGCACAGCTCTGAACTCTATTTCCTCACTGTTTGCATTAACCAGTGACAAAAGCTCAGAAATACTAATCGAGCCACTTTCATTCTGGTTCCTTTATAGGAACGTCATTGGAGCTGACCTTCCTTAGTTCCACGCTCCTTACCAGACACTCCGGTAACCACTGAGCTTCATTCTCCTCTTGTGAAAAAACAAAAACATGTCCTCAACCCCATATTAAAACAAGATCAGGGCCCTTCTATAATCCCGAGCAGGGATCTTCCATTTCTCATTACCCTCAGCTAAAGGACCAGAAAGATTGGAGTGAGCTCTAATATGGGCCACAAAGCATGGCAGCTTTCTTTTGTGGAATAGCGTCTTGGATTTGTTGAAACATTTTGACTTGGTTGTTGTTAGTTCCAATATTTTCACCAAAACTTACTATTCAAAGGAGTCAAGAACATAGATGTTCTTTCGTGAAACGTATCCTTCATTAGCTTACTTTGAGAAATAGCATTTTCAGGATTTAGTGTTTCACTTCATTAGCTTTAACTCCTGATGTTATTAGCAGCTGTGATATTTAGCATTGATTTCTTATAAGGAACTTTCAGGTGAAACAACTCTTTTGTAAGACAGCTAGATTTTCTGAAGTTTGTTTCCCATCTATAAAGCAGTCATTTCTTTTTTGAATGCCTGTTTCTTATCCCCTTAATTATATTTGCAAAGGAATTACTCATTGCAGGCTGTTTGTTCAAGAAGTAAAGAATTTTCAATTTCACATAAGTTTCTTCATATCTAAGACAACGTTCAGTGTATAAACTGCTTTCTTAAGGATTTTAAAGTGGCTTGTCTGCTCTTATAGGTAGCTTTTTGTCATCCAACTACCGTAAAAATTTTGCACAGCTCATAGGGTAAATAAGACATTTTACCAACGGAGCCCCAAACCACGAAGCACCTAGTTCCGTATCCTTTCAATTTTTCATTGGAACTGACACTTAAACTCTTAGACGATTTTCCTCCTTATTGTTTTAAAGGCTGTATTTTAAGTTTACCATGGACGTATTTTTGAGCTGACAAAAGTGTTTCAGGGCAATATCGCCATCTTTAGCGGAAAAACTACCTTTCCCAGAATGCATTTCCCTTATATCAGTCCCTTATATCATTTCCCATATCAGTCATTTCCCATAGTTCTTTTTGGGTCTGAGTCAACTGGTTCTCTTTTACCAGACTTGCTTACAAATTCTTGCCTGGGAGGTTTGAACAAAGTTTTTTGCTTTTGCAACGGGACATTTGAACAAGCATTTTACATTTTCAGCTATTGCACATTGGGAGATTTCTATTCTCTCCTCAGCTAGCTTCAACAGGTGTCTCTCCTTCATTTGACACTGGCCCCCAAATCAGAACTGCACCTGCCTCGTTAGCGCGCATTGAGGTGGGCAATTTCTGATAGCAACTTTCCTCGGGGTTTGTGTTTGCCTTAGCCAGTCAGTGAAATACATTTACAACAGAGCTTTTCCATAGCTCCTTCAGAAAGATTTTCTCCCACTGATTTTATTCTCATTTTGCTTGTTCCTTCCCCCCCCCCCCCCCCCACGATGCAGAGCTTCAGGTATCTGTCTGAGGCTCTGTACCTCTGCTAGCTGCCTTTGGAGGTAGGGGCTTTTTTTCTCCCCCCGAATCTGCCTCAAATTCTAGCAGCTTTTTTAGGTCATATTTTCTGGGGAGGATTATGTCCCTTCTGTTTCTTCAGAGTCTTTCTCCCAGACAGTTCCCAGTTTGGTCTCAATTTATCCCCTCTACCCCAGAAACAGTTTCCGACACTACAGTGGCGGCTTTCCCTGCTACTGAAGGTAGATGTTTTTTGTCCGTTTCTGTTTTCGGGGTCTGTGTGGTTTGCATACAGACTGAAAATCTAACAAGGGAGGTTTTTGCCATTTCTAAACTCCCATTAGGACAGGTGTGTTGCCTCATCAGGCCTTCACCTGGCCCAGTCCCCCAGTGGGTTGCATTTGCTTGTCTGGGTGCTCAAGGACAGAGCTTATGCCAGAGGCAATCACCCCTCAGGGCTACACTCCCTCATCTCACCGGGAGTCAGTTGAAACAAAGCTTTTCTCAAAGAGGTGCTTTCTCTGACAAAAAAGAAAGCTTTACTCCTGGATAGTTCTGTTCTGCCCTGTCTGGGCTCTTTCCCCAGACAGCGTTCTGACTCAGCAGCACAACTGCTTCAGACACAGTTCAGCTTTACTGTTTTCCCAGAAAGGTCCTTTCTTTGATAGGAAAGCTTTTCTCAGATTTCTTTTTGCCGCTGTGGACCTATCAACCTGGGACTTATAGGAAAGCAGGCAACTGTGCCGTTCCCACCGGCTTTAGCTTTGTTTGTTCATTAGCAATCTTCCCCTGGGTCCTGCACCTTCCTGCCTCAGCTCTGTGCTCCAGGAAGTTTACAACTGCAGGAACCCTAGTATCCCCGAAATGCACTCCAACTCAGAGACACTGGCCAGTCGCCTCTGGGTTTTTGCTCAGAAGAGAGGATACAATGCTAACAGTTTGCATTGCTTCAGGGGGTCTTTGCATTAGGACGATTAGGAGCACCTTTTCATTCTGAAATGCTCAAACAAAACCCTTGATGCCTCAGCTGGGCTGTAACTGAAAAGCTTGGCTTTTTTGCTTTTCTCAGGTAAAGTTTCCTGTCCTTTTGGGCTCTCTGTAGCTCTTTTTACCCACACTCTCCCAAGCGTTTCCCTCAGGGTACTCTGACCCACTGTCTTTTACTAGCTTGAAGAGACAGCTTAGAAGAGGTTTTTAGGAACTTGTCCCTGCCTCCTGCATTGCAGCGAGGATTCTTAAAGCTTGAAAGAACTTGGAGAGGTTTTGCTGTCTTAAGAAGTTTGTTGTTTTCCCTTAGAGCTAATCACAGGTGGTCCCCATACTAATATCTTCAGGTGATTCTAATTTTTGTCCTTCTGAGAGAAAGTTAAAGGCTTTAGTTTTTAAGTTTAAGAGAGCTTTTGAGAAAGATTAAAGCTTTTTTGAGATTTTTCCCCCCAAATTTTCCAAGAAAAGCTTTATAGTTTAAGAGAAAGATTTTTTTCCCCAGGAGAGAGAAAGACCAACTTTTCCCAAAACTTCCCAACTTTAAACTTTTTGGCTTTTTACACCCGCATTTTTGCCTCAGGGAGAAAACACTTTCTCCTGCCCCTTGGACTTAGCATTTCAGCTGTCCCCAGGACAAAATCTTCCATAGGAAACTTTTTCTTCCCCATAAGCTCAAAGAAGAGCTTTTCTACCCATAAAGCCCAAAGAAAGATTTTTCCCCAGTTTGCGTTCACAGCCCACAAAGTTAGAAAATTGGAGTTTTTCTGTCTAGTTGCCTTACTTATTTTTTCCTACACGATCTTACACTAAGTTTTTCCTACACTATATTACTACCCTATACCTTATACTTATTATTCACAGATAGAAATTGAGAAAGGGATAGGAGATAGAAAATTTTGACAGAAGAGAATTGCGCTGCAGCATCGGACATCCTTCCAGTCCGCTTTCCTTTTCTCTCGAGGATAAAACCCCCGCCCCTCACTATATATTTATATATATATATATATATATATATATATATATATATATATATATATTTTCCATAACACTGGCATGCCTTTCCACTGGCAGGGCTGACCCACACTTTTGCCAAAAACTCTGTAATAAAACTATTATTTTCCTTTATCTTTGGTCCCTATTACTTTGTCTTTAATCCCTGTTCATTTATCTTAGTCCTCCCCTTTTTTTATCTTTAGTCCCCCTTTTTCTTTTTCCTTTTTTCTTTAGTCCCCCTTTTTTCTTTAGTCCCTGTTAATGGCGCCATTCTGTGGGGCGTTTTCCCACCAACCCCACAGCTTCCCAGAGTTTTCTTGAGTATGAGCAGCAGGAAATATTAGATAGAAGGATTTATTGTGGAGAATCTTGCAGAGATAAACAGATAGAAAATAAAGGATAGCCTCGAGAGGGCCTGGAACCTTTTCCAAAGGGCCCCTACTGTCTTGGCCCCAGGGTTTTTATAGAGACGCCAAGGGGTGGAGCAAATGACCTCCTCCCCCATCACAGCTAAGTGCAGACCATCTCAGACACCTGCACTCAGGCTGGTGGTCCTAATCATCCTCTATGCAGACCTGCTGGGTAAAACCACGAGGAACCTGAGAACGGGGTCCCACAAGGAAGTAGTCTTGAACGCATTGGCATAGGAGATCACTTCCTAAATATAACACCAGTAGCACAGACACTGAGAGAAACAATCAATCAATGGGAACTCTTGAAACTAAGAAGCTTTTGTAGAGCAAAGGACACGGTCAACAAGACAAAGCGACAGCCTACAGAATGGGAAAAGGTCTTCACCAACCCCACATCTGACAGAGGGATGATATCCAGAATATATAAAGAACTCAAGAAATTAGACGTCAAAATGCCCAACAGTCCAATTAAGAAATGGGCTGTAAAACTAAACAGAATTCTCAACAGAGGAAGCTCAAATGGCAAAAAGACATTTAAGGAATTGTTCAACATCCCTAATCATCAGGGAAATGCAAATCAAAACTACTCTGAGATACCACCTTACACCTGTCAGAATGGCTAAGATCAAAAACACTGAAGACACCTTATGCTGGAGAGAAGGTGGAGCAAGGGGAACTCTCCTCCACTGCTGGTGGGAATGCAAGCTTGTACAGCCACTTTGGAAATCAATATGGTGCTTTCTTAGAAAACTGGGAATCAATCTCCCCCAAGATCCAGCTATACCACTCTTGGGCATATACCCAAGAATGCTCAATCATACCACAAGGGCACTTGCTCAGCTATGTTCATAGCAGCACTATTTGTATTAGCCAGAACCCGGAAACAACCTAGATGCCCTTCAACTGAAGAATGGATAAATAAACTGTGGAACATATACACAATGGAGTACTACTCAGCAGAGAAAAACAATGACGTCATGAGGTTTGCAGGCAAATGGATGGATCTAGAAAAAATCATCCTGAGTGAGGTAACCCAGACTCAGAAAGACAAACATGGTATGTACTCACTCATAGGAGGATACTAGATGTGGAACAAGGATGACTGGACGGCCACTCACAACACCAGGGAGGCTACCTGGAAAACAGGACCCCAAGAAAGACACAGGGATCGCCAATGACAGAGAAATGGATGAGAGCTACATGAACAACCTGGACATGAGTGGGGGTAATGAAGGGCAAGGTTCGAGGGAAAGAGAGCTTAATGGAGCAGGAGATCCCAGCTGGATCAAGAACAGAGAGGGAGAACAAGGAAAGAGAGACCATGATAAATGAAGACCCTATGGGAATAGGAAGAAGCAAAGTGCTAGAGAGGTCCACAGAAATCCACAAAGATACCTCCACAATAGACTACTGGCAATGGGTGAGAGAAAGCCCAAACTGACCTACTCTGGTGATCGGATGGCCAAACACCCTAACTTTCGTGCTAGAAATCTCATCCAATGACTGATGGAAGCAGATGCAGAGATCCACGGCCAGGCCCCAGGTGGAGCTCCAGGAGTCCAATTGGCGAGAAAGAGGAGGGATTGTATGAGCAAGAATTGTTGAGACCAAGATTGGAAAAAGCACAGGGACAAATAGCCAAACTAATGGAAACACATGAACTATGAACCAATAGCTGAGGAGCCCCCAACTGGATCAGGCCCTCTGGATAAGTGAGACAGTTGATTAGCTTGAAATGTTTGGGAGGCACCCAGGCAGTGGGACCAGGACCTGTCCTTAGTGCATGAGCTGGCTGTTTGGAACCTGGGGCCTTTCAGGGACACTTTGCTCAACCTGGGTGAAGGGAGGAGGGGACTGGACCTGCCTGGACTGAATCTACCAGGTTGAACTGAATCCCCAGGGGAGTCTTTGCCCTGGAGGAGATGGGAATGGGGGGTGTCCTGGGGGGA
>CABHPR010101477.1:0-10293 GCA_902168415.1 Peromyscus melanophrys
AATAGGCAGGGGTTGGATTCAATGCACCTTCAAATAAGGTAGTTTATGTGCAGCCCTAGGAGAGGAAATGTGCTTCCATATAGATCACTCTGGTGTAGTGAAAGATTCCATGGCAAGACTAAGAGAAGGACTCAACAAGAGAAAAAGGGAAAGAGAGGCAAACCAGGGCTGGTTTGATTCCTTATTCTATTCATCACCCTGGCTGACCATGCTGATTTCCACACTGCTGGGACCACTTATGATCATATTTCTTTCGCTAGCGTTTGTGCCATTCCACTTTCAGATCCATGACCTTTTTTAAGAAAAGGATAGCATTTCTTGAAGTCCAGACTATGTGGGTGAGATATCAAAGAATCCCACCAATCGAATCAAGGGGTACCTATAATACCAGGATGCCATATGATGATATTGCTAAAAAATTGTTAGTTTTTATTTTTTTAGGCAGAAAAAAATGTTGTTGATGCAATAGAGAATGGCATGGCATATGGCCCTGGGTGACATGGGAAGGTCTGATGGGATGATCATAATTATAGCATCCAATATAGGTCATGTGTCCAGCACAAACATGGCAGACTCCAGGGATGCCACCCTTCGAGGGCTGGTAGTCAAAGATAGGTAAGAATTCCTTAGGTGGACCAACCTAATACAGGCACAGCAGCCATGTTGTGGGCCCTCTGAGGTGGGGACGACAAGATTGGAGCCAAAGACCCCAATTCCTACTGCTTGCCTGAAAAAAAATATTAAAGTAAAAGGGTGAAATGAGGCAGATAAAGCCCACACGCCAGATGAGTGGGCTAAGCTTCAAGTAAAAAAAGTTGTGACATGTATAGTAGCACCCTGACCCAGAGGAGCCTAAAACTGGACCCCCAAGATGACAACTGCTGACTTAAGACCCAGGGCCAAGTCAAGAAATGCCACAATGGCCATAGAAGCAAAGCTTGCCAAGCAGCTCACACACAAATACCTCACCCTTTGTTTAATAAATGAGCTTGCTTGCAACTCTCAGAATCTGTGTCATTGATTCTGTGTCTTCTCACCCTTTGCCTCCAAGGGTACCCAGGCTAGCAGAGCCAGAACATCAAAACAAGCACATCTTGATTTAAAAGGTAGGGCACAAAATCTGTCATGGCAGATTTGATAGGTGATCATCTAACTGAAATTTTGACATCATATGGTGACTCTGTATATGGCTATCAGAAACAAATTATTAGAGAATTTTACTAACTCTTTAATGCTTACCTGGTTTTATAAGGTATCTATATATTTGTCAGGAGACGCTCATAACCAACTCATTGTCATCTTATCAGAGCTGTATTTCTCTCTTTTAAGGGCGCTGCAGACATGACTCATTGGTTAAGAGTAACTTACGCTCTAACAGACAATATTGAGTTCTCCTTCACCATGACATTTGTCTCACTACTGCTTGTAATTCCAGCTCCAGGGACTTGACACCATCTAGTCTCCCTGAACACTTTATTCAATGCATGTACCTCTACACAGAAGCAAATATATACACATATATGCATAATTAAAAAATAATTTCTTTGAGAATAAGTTTTAGATTATACTTTTCATGATCTCTAGAGAATTCAAGATGTCTTCACAGAAATCCAAAGCATCCATTACTAATTATTGAAACATATTGCCTTAGAAAATAATTGTGTCCTTTGCCTTTGTAAATTCAATGTGATAGTGCATTATAGAGTATATTGGCAAAGAACTCCAGAGCCTTCTGGTATTTATAAGGACCCTAGTATTAGCTTTCATTTTCTGGTAGAACAAACCTGAACACCATATTGAGCAACATATCAAATTGCTATAATTTGAGTGTGTAGATCCACACAAGACTTTGTGATTTCTAAGTTTGCTTCCACATCATAAAAATGAAGCAGGATGGACTCACAACAACAAATATCATAGGCAATGATGTTAAGGAAACTTTTTTTATAAATAAGCAAGAATAAATTCAGCAATCTCAAGTAGTACATATATAGCACTGAGAGGCATTTCTGGAAGCTCATGATGTCATATACATTAAATTATGCCATACATAATTCAATAATCTCTTATTTTCTTATTTATCTTTAAGTTCACTGATTTATGTGAAAAAGATATAACAGAGAACAAAATCTAAACAATACATGTTTTAATTGTATTTAATAATATGGTTACCTATTACACACTTTTATAAGACAATCTTTAAAGCTCAGGGTGGACTTGACCATAAGAAATTAAAGGTTCACAGGTTTCTTAAATCTCTTTCATCACCTCCTCATGTGTATTTTTTTTAATATACAACTGAGAGCCAGGTGGTGATGGTACACGCCTTTAATCCAAGCACTAGTGAGGAAGAGACAAGTGGATCTCTGTGAGTTTGAGGCCAGCCAGGTCTAAAGAGTGAGTTCCAGGACAGCTAGAGCTACACAAAGAGAAACCCTGTCTCAAAAAAACAAACAAATAATAAAAATAGATATATAAGTGAAATGTGAGCTCTAAGTAAGTAAATAACATTTCTGAATTACATTACCTTTGGATTTGCTGTCTCTGACTCCAGCTTTCTACGGAAGAATGTGTCAAGAGCATGATCAGAACAGTCTCTATCCTCACCCTGATGTCTGCTTAATGGTGTGCAAAATTGTCATAAACTCAAGATTTCAGTTCTCATGAACATTGGTGAAATATTTATAATGATGTTCACTTTGAAATATATGTGGAGATATACTGTTTAGTTTACTTGTAATAAGATGATAGAGTACATTTCATCTATTGCCATGTAGCAGGTATCTTCAAGGCCTTTTTCTCTGTGTTTAATGTGTCTTTTCTTTTTTACCTAAATAAAAGTACTCCATACATCTGTGAATTACGTGAGAATAAGTTGATTTTATTAACCAATAGGGAGTAGCTGGTTCTGTGAGAAATTCCCACAAGAAGTGGATGAAAATCCATATCGTGGATTATGATTCCTGCTTTATGAATTTTCTTAAATTTAATACTTAATGATCATTAAATAAGCTATGAAATACAAGAATGCTATTGTTCATGAATTAACACATGTGCATTCAAGCATCAAAGTGATATTAGTTTTTCTTTTTTTTCATTTTTCTATATTAAGAAATTTTCTACTCACTCCACATACTATCCACAGATCCCCCTTCTCCCTCCTCCCACCCCCAGCCCTCTTTTCCAAGCCATCCCGCATCCCCACATCCCCCAAATTGAGGTCTCCCATGGGGAGTCAGCAGAGCCAGGCATACTGAGCCTAGGCAGGTCCAAGCCCCTTCCCACTGGACCAAGGCTGTGCAAGGTGTCACACCACAGGCACCTGGTTCCAGAAGCCTGTCCATAGACCAGGGACAGATTCTGATCCCCCTGCCTGGGTGCCCTCCAAACAATTCAAGCCAAACAACCGTTTTCCGTATCCAGAGGGCCTAGTCCATTCCCATGGGGGCTACACAGCCACCAGTCCACAGTTCATGGGCTTCCACTAGTATGGCCAGTCATCTCTGCACATCCTCCTATCATGATCTGGACGTTCCTCGCCTGCAGTCTCTCTCCTCTCTCTCATCAATTGGATTCCTGGAGTTCAGCCTGGTTCCTGGCCTTGGATCTCTGCATCTGCCTCCATCAGTCACTGGACAAAGGCTCTATGATGACAGCTAGGTGATTTGCTAGGCTGGTCATCAGAGTAGACCAGTCCAGGCACCCTCTGCACCATTGCCAGCGGACCAAGGTGGGGTCAACCTTGTGGATTCCTGAGAGCCTCCCCAGCACCCTGTCTCTTCCTATTCCCATGATGTCCTCATCTATCATGGTATCTTCCTCCCTGCCTTCCCACTCTGTCCCTGTTCCAGCTTGACCCTCCCATTTCCCTAAGTTCTCATCCCCCATTTCTCGCCCTCTGCCACCCCCCCCCCACACCAAGTCCATTCATGTAGATCTCATCCACTTCTCCTTCACAGGGTCATCCATGTGCCCCTCCTAGGGTCTTTCTCTGTTAGCTAGCCTCTCTGGAATTGTGGGTTGCAGTCTGGCCATCCCTTCCCTCACATCTAGTATCCACTTATGAGTGAGTACATACTATGTTTGTCCTTCTGAATCTGGGTTACTTCACTCAATATGATATTTTCTAGTTCCATCCATTTGTTTGCAAATTTCATGATGTTGTTTTTTACTGCTGAGTAGTACTCCATTGTGTATATGTGCCACATTTTCTTTATCCATTCTTCAGTTGAGGGGCATCTAGGTTGTTTCCAGGTTCTGGCTATTACAAATAATGCTGATATGAACATAGTTGAGCATGTGTCCTTGTGGTAAGATTGAGCATTACTTGGGTATATACCCAAGAGTGGTATAACTGGGTCTTGAGGAAGACTAATTCCCAATTTTCTGAGAAACCACCATACCAATTTCCAGAGTTGCTGTACAAGTTTACATTCCCACCAACAGTGGAGGAGTGTTCCCCTTGATCCATATCCTCTCCAACATAAGCTGTCTTCAGTGTTTTTTTATCTTAGCCATTCTGACAGGTGTAAGATGGTATCTCAAAGTTGTTTTGATTTGCATTTCCCTGATGACTAAGGATGTTGAGCAGTTCCTTAAATGCCTTTCAGCCATTTGAGATGCTTCTGTTGAGAATTCTGTTAAGCTCTGTAGCCCATTTTTAAATGGGATTGTTCAGTATTTTGATGTCTAGCTTTTTGAGTTCTTTATATATTTTGGAGAACAGCCCTCTGTCAGATGTGGGGTTGGTGAAGTTCTTTTCCCATTCTTTAGGCTGTCATTTGGTCTTATTGACCTTGTCCTCTGCTCTACAAAAGCCTCTCAGTTTCAGGAGGTCCCATTTATTAATTGTTGCTCTCAGTGTCTGTGCTACTGGTGTTATATTTAGGAAGTGGTCTCCTGTGCCATTTCTTTCCAGACTACTTTCTACTTTCTCTTCTATCAGGTTCAGAGTAACTGGATTTATGTTGAGGTCTTTGATCCACTTGGACTTGAGTTTTGTGCATGGTGACAGATATGGATCTATTTGCAATCTTCTGCATGTTGACATCCAATTATGCCAGCACCATTTGTTGAAGATGCTTTCTTTTTTCCATGGTTCAGTTTTGGTTTCTTTGTCGAAAATCATATGTCCATAGGTATGTGGATTAATGTCAGGGTCTTCAATTCAATTCCATTGGTCCACATGTCGGGTTTTATGCCAGTACCAAGCTGTTTTTATTACTATAGCTGTATAGTAGAGCTTGAGGTCAGGGATCATGATGTCTCCAGAGGTTGCTTTATTATACAGGATTCTTTTAGCTATCCTAGGTTTTTTGCTTTTCCATATAAAGTTAAGTATTGTTCTTTCCAAGTCTGTGAAGAATTGTGTTGGAATTTTGATGGGAATTGCATTGAATCTGTAGGTTGCTTTTGGCAAGATTGCCATTTTTACTATGTTGATTCTACCTATCCATGAGCATGGGAGATCATTCCATCTTCTGATATCTTCTTCAGTGTCTTTCTTCAGAAACTTTAAGTTCTTATCATACATGTCTTTCACTTGCTTAATTAGAGTTACCCCAAGGTATTTTATATTATTTGTGGCTATTGTAAAGGGTGATGTTTTTCTGATTTCTTTCTCAGCCCCTTTTTCATATAGGAGGGCTCCTGTTTCTTTCTTTTTTTTTTTTTTTGAGTTAATCTTGTATCCTGTGACCTTACTGAAGTTTATCAGTTTATCAGACCCTGTAACCCAAGCCCCACCTCCCCCAAATCCCACCCACCCTCTGAGACTGCAACTGTTCCCTGAGACAGAGCCTGCCTACATCCAACTGGACTAAGAGTTGAGTCTTTATCCTCATACCCGAACACCCCAGCCCCTAGGCTTTGGGCCCAGGAGCACAACCCTGAGCCCCTACATCCCCACCCATTGCAGTTCCAGTTTCAGGCCAGTTGGCAGGCCGACCTCCTGCACACAGGACAGACTACTACCATCCCTCATCAGACCCTGTAACCCAAGCCCCACCTCCCCCAAATCCCACCCACCCTCTGAGACTGCAACTGTTCCTTGAGACAGAGCCTGCCAGCACCTGACTGGACTAAGAAGCCAGTTGGCAGGAGGATCTCCTGCAGACAGGTCAGACTACCACCATCTACCACATCCTAAGACTGCAGCTGCTCCCTGAGACAGAGCCCACTAAGGCCAGTTGGACTAAGAGCTGCTCCCTAAGACAAAAAGTTCGACTAGACCAAGAGCTCCCATTGGATCAAGAGTATCAATCAGACCAAGAGAGGCTCCCTCAGACAGACACTGCTTGCACCAAGTAGAGAAAGAGATGGGTAGACACCAGTTCAAAAATACAGTCAACAACATAAAAACCAATATGGCTCCATCAGAACCTATATTAGCAAGACCTGAACATCCCAACACAGAAGAAACAGAAGATATCTACCATAAAAATGACTTTAAGAAGATATTAGTTTTTCAATTTGGTTGTTGCTTGTCAATTTTGTTTCCTCATTTCTCACTATTTTTGTGCACTTTTCTTCATTGACATATATTATAGACAATGTTAATTTTTCATAACTCATGTTTCTTAATTGTAAACCCCAGAGAAGCTACAGCTTACAGCTCACTTTTTTTGGTTGGAAAGTTAAATTGGTAAACTGAACTTAGTCTACACTATATATATTTATATTAGTGTCATAATAAAACTTGTAACTGAGTACATGTGATTTGTTGAGCAATCATAATTCAGCAAAAATCTGTAAGGAAAGGAATGAATCTAGACATGGAATGTCAAAAATCTAGAGAACAATATGCATTTAGGTAAATTCTAGCCTACTCCAATCAAAATGATTAATGTTTTAGACAACCCCTTAAAAATGTCTTGTAGATTTACAGGTCTATGGGATAATGTATGATAACAGAATTCATGTGTACAATGTGAAATAATAAAATTAAAGTAGCTAGCAATTTTATCTTTATCATTATGACTTCCTACTTTCAACTTGTAATTTGTATCTCCTAGTTATTTGTAATATCTATAGCAAGTCATCATGGTGATCCTTTTGTATGCCATAAGACATCAGAGCTTAGTATTTTTGTCTCTGTTTTAGAACATGCTCTCTAATCTTTCTACTATACACCATGGCCTTTGATATTTGTTCCAAATTCAAATTGCTTTTTCCATTTATCAAAATATTATACATTTAATTAATACATTTAAATAGAGTTTCTGTGGCATTACAGTAAATATCTGGTTTACTGAGACATAATTACAAAAAAGACAATCTCTCTACTAAAAAATAGATAAATAAATGATAGGAATTATTTCCCAATTCTATTACTCAGCAGCTAAGAAGTGTCCAGAGGGGCAATCTAACATGTATAATCTGAGAATGATCGCATTTTTCTTAATATATGTAAATATTCAGTGGATTTTCTTCCACAGTTTCTCCACACTGCTAATTTTTCTCATTAAGTATCACTGAGTTACAGTGAGTCAAAGCAAATTCATGTATTGGTTTAAATATACAATCTAAATGATGAAGAAATAATTTTCATATTTACAGTTTTTTTTTTAATCCATCAAATTATGCTCAGAAATAAGTCCTTTCTCCTGGTGGTTGATAACTGATTCAAGATACAACATAGGCTTAAGTGCCTATACCACTAAATCATATTCTATCACTTTTCCTCAGTTTGCAAATCTGTAGAGATAATCACAGTACAAATGATATTTCTTTTTCTGCATTTTTTAGTACATAGATGATTGTTTTTAGCTTTTTTACAAAAAAAGACCCATGGTTTTGTGCATTTTGTAACTTGTTTGTTAAGATTTATGGCTTTAAGTTCTCTTTCATGCTAGTTTTAAAACTTTCAGGAAGAATGCTAAGATCACTGAAGAAAACAAATACTACTTTCTGGATAGATTAGCTCCAATCAGCTGACTGTTTAAGAAAACTATGCAAGCATAGCTCATACACTCATTTAGAAATACATACCTGAATGAGTACATCATGCTATATTGATTTTTTTCTCATCTATGATAAGGAAAGACATTTTTAAACTATAATAAGTCACAATAAATATTGGTGTATAGATATGTCTTCCCCAGGATGATGAGACTTCCTGGGAAAATGGCACTTGTTGACCCAAGGAAATCACTTAATCAGGGCCACAAGTCAACCCTGTTGGCCAACACATACAACAGTTGAGGACACAGTCTTCTCAGAGTCCTTTTTCCTGCTGTGCTGTACAGTCCCCTTGGGATACACAAATAGACTCTACCATACGATGACTTTTGCAATGTTACAAAAGAACATATCACATAGGTAATATTGAATAGTTAAGACATTTATTTTATACATGACTCACCCTTTATCATATCCAAAGTTGAGCACATACATATTTTTGTAAATGCATAGTAAATTATTGAATATCTAAGTCAAGAGGAAATAAGAAAAAAGAGGGAGAAGTAGGCCAATTTAGAAGAACAAAAAGGGAGGAGGGACAAATAACAGAATGTTTGAAAAAACTCTAAAGAATCATTTTATCTTTTATTTTTCTAAAATTACATATAATACATATAAGCATATGTGCTGTAGATATCGATCTGTATAAATAAAATGCTGATTGGCCAGTAGCCAGGCAGGAAGTGTAGGCAGGACAAGCAGAGGAGAGAATTCGGGGAAGTGGAAGGCTGAGGCAGAGAGACACTGCCAGCCGCCGCCATGAGAAGATGTTAAGTAAGATACCAGTAAGCCATGAGCCACGTGGCAACTTATAGATTAATAGAAATGGGATAATTTAAGATATAAGAACAGTTAGCAAGAAGCCTGCCACGGTCATACAGTTTATAAGTAATATAAGTCTCTGTGTGTTTACTTGGTTGGGTCTGAGCAGCTGCAGGACTGTGGGCCAGGCAGGACCAGGAAAACTCAGCTACACATATGTATGTATGCATGCATACACACACACACACACACACACACACACACACACACACACACACACAACTTAATTATGCCAGTGAGGCTAACAATACTCTATAAGAACCATACACTATTTAAGGAACACTCCAGTACCATGCATTAGAAATTTCTGTAGAATTTTTGGTTAGGGGGTCCAAGTGACGCCTAAAATAATATAGGCTTTTTGATGTTGCCCTTCATTGCTGCCCAGAATTTAAAGTTAAGTCTGTTTCTGAAGACACCTGTACTTTAGATACAGGGCTCTGTCTCACTGGCTCTCATCTGAAAGCTTCCTTCCAGAAGCTGCTATGCAAAACGCCAGTGGAGGATAGCAATCAGTAGTCCTAATCAGCTGTTATGCCTATAAGCCACAGTAATGACAAGCATGGTAAGACATCCTCAAAGGTTCAATAGTAGCAGTCATATGTTGTCTGTAACCAACAACATCTAATTGTACTTAAGACCCCTCAATAAGGAGTAAATTATGCTTGGTACTAGAAACCTAGCCAACTACTCAGTTCGACTTAGATCATGGGTCTTAGAGGAGAATTTACCATTACTTTGCTAGACCAGTGTAATTCCTACTTTGAAAAAGCACCAACTGTTCAAATTGTTGAGAATTGTTGTGGTGTGAGTAGGGCTTTTCCATGCCCTGCAGGGGACCAGCTCCAGCAGTGATCAGGACTGGAGAAGAGTAGATGCAGCAGGCAATATGAAGAAGTTGCACCAGACAACAGTCTGAATCTTTTCTGAGCCTCTAGGATTATTTTATTTGATACTGTGCTCAGGAGGCAGTGTATAGAAGAGAATATATGTATCTCTCTCTCTTCCCAGAGCCACAGAGTTTATTTTTATATCCCACAACAATGATTACATAAGTCTATATTTGCATTTCAAAAAATATCTAATACGTGACTATTCTCCCAACATGAACCAAAACATCCTTAAAAAGTCATAATCATAAACTTCAATGATCACAATTCCTGGGGCAAGTAGACAAAGTTTAACTAGGCGGGGGAGGAGAGGCCTTTAATGTATCCTCACGATCACCAATGCCAGACAATTAGAATCTAAAAGGCTAGTTCCAAACTTATAAAAAGCAAAACAAAAATTCTTATCAAATTATATTATAGTCTGTTATAAACCTATAAAAATATATCCTAATTTTATATCTATATAACTTCTACAACATTCCTATCTTTCTTATTTTTATAATCTTCTAATGATTAACTCATAAAATGAAATCATATCCTTTTGCTTGATTCTTAGTTTCAAATTTTCATTTTATATCTGTAAAAGCATTATCTTCACAAAAAAATAGGCAGAAAATGTTCC
>CABHPR010101478.1:0-20234 GCA_902168415.1 Peromyscus melanophrys
GAGTTCGCCTCGGCGTGGAACGCCGCGGCTCCGGCAGGCGGAACCCGGTCGCCCGAAGCCATAGCTCAGGCGCGCTGGCCAACGGTTTACCTTGGCACCTGCGCGCCCCAGGATCTCCGTCATCACCCCATACTGATGTCGCATGACCGCTGGGCGGGTGACTCACCGCTCCTGTGCCCGGCCCGGCCCTAGGCTGGGATGAGGGATTCTGGTCACCACCCTTACTTCCACGTGGGAAGGCTCTCCGCAGAGTTTAGCCCTTGGGACTCGGGAAGTGTCTGTATTTTTTGAGGCTTGTTGCTCCCGAGCCTCCCGACCCCCCTTTTTTTCTTTTTAGGTTACCCCCCCCAAACTGCTGATGCTGGCAACTGCATTTGGCTCGATTGTGGCATTTCGAAATCACATGCATCCTTTGTACTGCTGCTCACTCACAGATAATGAAAGGTTAGCCATTGCTAAGGGGAAGCCTTTTTTGAATTAAGACTCTTCGGCTTTATCAAGGACTGATGTAATTTTTTGCGTCAAAAGCTAAGCTTCCCATTTTGTTGATCTCCAGTCCTCTTCCACTGTCCTTTTAATCTAGGCCTCTAAGTGAGCTGTAGCGCAATTGTTTGTGCTATACAAAGGCAGCTTTCATCATCTGAAAAACCCCTCTGCTCAGTCTTCTAGAACTGGTAAACAGGACCTTTACCTGCTTTGAAGAACACAGCTTTCCAATAACATTGAAGCCTTTCGTTTCCTGTTTTTCTACACATTAGATTGGAGCAATAAGAACCAAGTTGTGCCCCGTCTCCTGTAGTGCATTTTAGGATTTATTAGCACTTCTATTTAGAGACTTTCCTTGCATAGTCACTCAACTTTTTTATAAACATATACTCTGTAAGCAAAGTAAGTGCTTTTGAACAACAACAACAAAGTAGGCCAGACCTTTAAAGTAACAACAACAGAAAAAAGCAACTCATCTTCGTTAAAAATGGCTTGCCTGGGACATATCCCTTTATGAGTTAAAATGGGGTAATGTTTAAATTATGTAAGTCCTAAGAAAATACAGGAAGATTAAAAGAAAAGTCTTGGGACAGGAAAGTGAAGTTGATCAGACCAGGAAACTGAACAGAAGACAGATTCAGTATTACAGACTTAAAACCTTTCATATGACCAGTGACTTTGGGTAAGTATTAACTTCAGCTTGGGAAAAAATACAGGCAGAATCAATTAGTGAATTTGGCCAACTTGTATAATAACATACTTAGACATGCTAAATTGGCCCCTCTTACTCCAAAGGTTGGTCAACACAGTGAAATAAGATAATGAAACCTTTTGGAAAGAGGGAATTTGGTGAGCTAAAATAACTCAGCAAATAGTAAGCAAAGGTAAGTCAGTGTTTTAGGTAGTTTTGCTGTGGAACTTGTGATGCAGATTGTGAGCTGTGTAATCCACAGATCCTGTAATTACTACAGGTAGTGCTGATGTGTCTTATTCAGTTAGCTGCCGTTGAGCTCTAGAAGCTGGGCTCCAACTATCAGGAAGACTAATCGGCGCTGAGGGTCCTATCCTTTGACACGGAAGTACCACTTTGTCCTATTTGCTGCTGAAAGAATGTATCTTAAACCAGATATAGAGTTTCTGGCCTGTCCACTAAATTCTCAGAAGGCATGCATGGCCTTTCTTTGGCAGCCGATTACTGGGTTTCCTGTGCCACAGTGGTTGTCGATGTGCTGAGGGTGACTGTTCTAGTTATTGAGTAGTTTGAAGCTGCTGATTCTCAGGAATAACCCATCCCAGCACTGAGCTGGGAGATCCCTGTGGACCAAAGCAATATAGACCTTCCCCATTTGTGCTTGGAGCATTAAGCGCTTCTATGTAACAGACTTGTAAATACTGGTCCAGACTTTAAGAGAAGAAAGAAAACCTTGAGAAACTAGTGATTAGACTCCAGAATCCCTAAATGGAAGAGAACCACTTCTGCCAAACAAGATGCCAACTGGAAGCTACTTAACAAAACTTGTCCTTTGAGCTTTTACCAGCATATTCCTAATATAAAAAACAATGCCTGTTAAGGTAAGCGGGATGATAGGAATATTATAAGGCAGGTGCCTATGGAAGATTAAAGACCTCAGAAGGCAACAGATGTATCCTGATGATTATAGAGAAAAATCTTACAAGCACAGGACAGCTGTAAACAATGATTCCATTTATACCAAGTATATAAAAGGACGATTTCACCCTCACAATCGTCAGATTGTTGTGGGGCCATGAAAGAGATTGATTGACAACACTCACATAGCAAAATGTTATTGTTCCACTGAAAGATCACATGTGACAGTATCAACCTAGAAACACTAAGTAAGATATACATGAATCAAGTCTATTTGGTATGGGCAAATATCCGGATGGATGGATAGAGCTGAATAAGTGTGTGGATACTTGGGCAGAGGGTGAGCTCCCATTACCATATTTAAGAAAGGTTAAAAAAAAAAAAACAACCCTGGATAAACAGCAAAATGGTCACTATCAGTATTGTTTAGAATAACAATTATTAAGGTGAAAAACATGTAGCATACTTAAATCTTTAGTGAACATTTACATCATTAGTGCTAAAAAATTAGAACATACCCATATCTTTTGGTTTTTTTTTTTTTTTTTTTTTTTTGGTTTTTCGAGACAGGGTTTCTCTGTGTAGCTTTGGAACTCACTTGGTAGCCCAGGCTGGCCTCGAACTCACAGAGATCCGCCTGCCTCTGCCTCCCGAGTGCTGGGATTAAAGGCGTGCGCCACCACCGCCCGGCTACCCATATCTTTTGTTTTCTTTTGTCAGGCATTTTTTTTTTTTAAGTTGGGCTTGTAATCCCAATTACTTTGGAGATTTAGGTCAGAGGATCCAGAGTTCATGCTGTCTCAAAAAGCAGAAACGTGCTAGAGAGACGGCTGAGTGGTTAAGAACAAGGGCTGCTCATCTAGAAGACCTGAATTTGGTTCCCAGCACCGTGTTGGACAGCTTACAATCTTCTGTAACTCTGGATTCAGGGATTCTGATGCCCTCTGCTAGCCTCTGCAAGCACCACCCCAACCCCACACAAATACACAAATAAAAAGCTACAAGAGAGTTGGGGATATGGCTCAGTGGTCAGAGTGTTTGCTGGGCAAGGCTTCGGGTTTGAGCCTCAGTACTGCAAAAAGGAGAAAAAAAAAGGCAAAAGGATATATTACTATAGTGAGATGTTTTGATGAATAAAAACAATACCATGTCAAAATTTCTATAGGAATTTTAGACAGCAGTTTCCAGTGAGGAGCTAAAGTTTGTTGCAAAAAAACCTTTCAAGGAATCTAACCTTAAGAGAAAGTCCAGAGGCCAATAGATGTAGACTATTGTGTTTTATATAGACTCAGACAACATAGAAACTTTCAGTCATATAGAAGATCATTATAGATACAAATGTTCATGAATGAACTCAAGTGCGTCTGTATTAAATATCTTTTTGAGTTCTATGGTTTTTGTATTGTGTATTGTCTTCTCATGGGATGAAGGCTGACCTCAAACTCACTATGTAGCTGAGACTGGCCTTAAGCTCCTGATCTTTCTCATTCTACCTCCCAAGTGGTAATATTTCAGGTATGTCTCACCATGCCTGGCTGAAGTAAAGATATTATCAAATACAATCACTAGAAGTTAATAGTTTCTAAAATTAAATTGAGTCAGAGACTCAACATTTTTAAAAAGTTAAGAAAATTCTCTTTAATTTGTATTATAGGCATTTTCTTTCCCTTCTCAAATTTAAATTGAATACTTAGGCAGTATTCAAACGAGATGAAAATGTTTTGATTTTAACAACTTTGATACTTAATATAAAGAATACTTCTCTGGGAGTTCTGTCTGCACATTAGGAAGCGACAAGACAGACTGGTCAAGAGAATAGTATTTTTCACTTTGTGATAAAATAATTTCCTTCAGGCTGAATAAAGGACTTAGTATGGCCCCAAATAATTCAGCATTTTCATATCCCGAGGTTCACATTCTGGTACCTGAGGAAATCTAGTTTGAGAAGTCTTATTTTTAGAAAACCTGGCAAAATTTTTTCTTGTGCTTCTGTAGCCTGAATACAAATCATTTGGGAATTGGAAATCTGTAGGGCTATAGTTTCCATGTGACTGTCTAGAACATGTTGAATTATGCCAGTTTGAAAGGAAGCAAAAAATAGCTTAGGAAAGGAGAATTTAATCTGGCTAGAGGAAAGAAATGGAGTATAAATAAATGTTAAAGGTTGGCTATGCATACTATGGCAAAGTTGGCACTTGACAGATTTAATTTACAGAGTTGGCATTTAGGCCGCAGATAATCCAGACAGACTGAGCAGCATCACTCCGGCAGTCTTACATAAGAACATCAAACTGTTATTGAACTGTTTCCTGCAGACATGGGCTTTGAAAAGCTACAGTAGCCATACTTTCTCTGGCTAACACATGCTGTTTGCTTGGGCAGGTGGAGAAAACATTGCTACCTGTGTACTCAGTTAATCACTGGAGGACCCTGAGTAAGAGGAAACCAGTGCAAAATCTACAGAGATTTTGAAAATGCGAAGTTCTCATACCATGAATTTCTTTCTTTTGAGACAGGGTCTCACTGTGTAGCCCTGGCTGGCTTGAGACTCACGCAGATCCACCTACCTCTACCTTCCTAGTGCTGGGATTAGAGGTCTGTGCTACCACACTGACTAATTATTGATTTCTTGAATTCTTAAACTGTCAATCCACATAGCAGATATTAAATCAATATTTAGATATCAAGTAATTTTTCTACCTAAAATCCTTGGATACCCACTCCTCGGTTTTCCCAAACTCCCTTTGCAGCCTTCCCCTTTAACTGTGTGTGTGTCAGGGTTTGGTCCTAGGCCCGCCTGGTCTCAAGATGGAGTTTTCATCCCTTTGGCTAGCAGGCTTTTCCACCCCTAACATGCATTTGATAACTGCTTATCTCATGCCAGGTGCTCACCTAGCTTATTGTTGTGGTCTCTATCCCAATGGAAATCTTTTATATAGATGAAGAAAAATTAAAAATCACGAACAATGGGAATGAGATCCGGGCATGATAGCACATGCATCTAATCTCAGTGTTTTGGGAGGTAGAGTCAGGGGGATCAGAGGTTGGCATTACTGGGAGGTCAGATCTGAACAAGGCTCTGGATGTTACTATAGCTTTAAGTGAATCTGTACAAACTCAATAATTCATTCCTGAGTCCCTGATACTAGTTGTCAGTTATTACTTATTTCTTGAAATAAAAGGATTATTCTAAGCGGTAATATAAACATGGGTTATCAGCTTTTAGGAGAAATACACAACTATAACAAAGGAAAATTAGTAGATAATCTGTAATGGTTAGCTGATACGTCTGTCCAATATAAGCATCCACTTGCTTGATTTCACCTTCTAATCTCATTGTCTGATGCCAGATAGTTTTCGCAGGGTTTGTTTCTACCAAACAGCAGTGCAGTCACCAAAACATTATCAATCAAATACAAAATATTAACACAAAATGTGCTAGTTGTTTATTAAATATCTGCCATGTGCAAAGTAATGTTAGGCACAAGGGAGTTAATATAACACATCCTCTGCTATGAAGACATGGAACATAAGAGAGAGAAAGGGTCTCAAAAGGATTAGCACAATATGATAAATGTCACAGAGGCAGGCATGTGCTCAGCACAGCAGAATACAAGGAATGGAGTGCTCTGCTGATGAGAAGCCAGCAAAGCTGAGGAAAAGCTAATGTTAAGGTTTTAAGGAGTAGTCTAGAAAGAATGCCCTAAACAAAAGGAACTTCGGATCCAAAGCTAAGGAGGCCTCAGAAAGCATGCTAGAAACCATAAGCTTCAAATGACTAGAAGGGTAACAAGGCAGAGCAGAGCACAATCTTAGTGCTTGCTAAAGAATCTGGACTTTATCTGGAAGTTATTGGAGTCATTGGAAGATTTTGAGTAATGGTAAAAAGATCAGATATTTTTAGAATATCACTAAATCAAAGAAGTCACTAAGCCAAACTATTGCAATTATAACTTAGTAAATATGGTAGGAGGGAGAGGGAGCAGAACAGAATTGGAATGAAAGGGGCAGTTTCTGCCTTCTGAGTGCTGGGTTAGAGGCAAGTGCCACCATGCCTGGCTGGCTTTGGTTTGGCTTTATTCAAGGGATGGGGAGTTGCTCATAGAGAGTTTGTTTAGCACATACAAGACTAGGTTGAGTCTCCAGCACCAAAACCAAATTACAACCAAGTAAAACCCTCAGCAGGGCCAGGTGTGGTGGATCATACCTTTAATCCTAGCACTCAAGGAAGCAGAGGCAATTGATCTCTATGAGTCCTAGTCTAGCCAGTAACTACATAGTGAGATACTGTCTTAAAGCAAACCAACTCAAAGGTGTGGGAAACCATCCAGTTTTATATTTTGGGGAACAGACCTTAAGAATTAAGAGAAACATCTCATTCAAGTGATCACAGAAAAGTATCACTCTTCTCAGACCCTAGGGGAAGTCCTCAACCGGAATGTACCTTGCTTTCCTATGGAACTTTATTCCAAGTGACTTCCTTTATACTTATATGATTGTGTTTTACTGACCCTAAGAGAGTTCCATTAAAGAGTTACCCCAATTTATAAAAGGACAGATGGGAAGAAACCCAGTGAAATGAGCCAACCAAAATTGAAAATTGCTTTCTCAGACTCATTTTTCTTTTCATAAAATTGGGATCTTCAGGGTGCAAGATAAACATTCAGATCTCCTGAGTCAGCAGGATGGTTCTGATTTGCAGGATGATGCCTGAGAATGTCCAGGATCCCAGATGCTATCATTTGAAGGAAACTCATCACTGGAGGCAGAGGGGAGGCATATGCTATGTCTTTGGGAACATAAAGTAGGTGTGTGCCACCCAGGGAGATAAGAGCTGTTTCTAGTTCAGTGCGTGCATAAACTTTTGTTTTTGTAGTTCTAAGAACTATGATTGCATCAGTAGCAATAGCAGCAATAGAAATGCTTCTGGTAACTGAGGTTCAATTCCTCTTAGGATGAAAATGGAAAAGTAGGTAGGCGAGATAGCTCAGTGGGTGAAGGCATTTGCCAAAGAGCCTAATAACCTGAGTTCTGTCTGTGGGACCCACATGGTGACAGGAGAGAACAAACTCCTACGGGTGGTTCTCTGACCTCCACATAACATGCTATTATGTACACGTAAAAAATTTTTTTTGAAGAGATGAGGGGAAGAGTCTGTCCAGTAATTCTGAGGGTCTAAATCTACTTTGAATTTTATTAACATTTGAAAATATTTTTAGTTATTTCATGGTACTAGGGATTGAATCAGGCTAGATCCCTTGACCTCTATTTTGTATTTTGACCCATGATTTTACTAAATTGCCTGGGTCAGGTTATGATGATGTTCATAAGGTAGGATCTGCAACTCAGCATTCTGCAGGAATTGAGAGGTTATTTTCTCTGCCGAGCCAATGAGATCTCTTTTGAAAAAGGGCTAGAGCACTGTCCATTCCTATTACTAGACAGGAACAGCAGGTCTAGAAGTGGGAAGGATGAGAAGAAATAGAGGAGTTGAGGTCTGTAGGAATGCACAGAGTACTTGCTGCCCTGCTTGGTTCTGTTCTTATGTCAATCACAATATCTTCAGCAGAAATCCTACCATGTGCTTCAGGACTGCTTATACTGCTACTCAAAAGGCCATTTGGTTGTCCTGGCATTGTTATAAGTTGTGGATTTGGGCCACGTGTGCTGCAAGCCTTTAATTTCAGCATTCAGGAGGCAGAGGCTAGCAGATCTTTGTGAATTTGAGGCCAGCCTTGTCTACATAGTGAATCCCAGGCCAGCTGGGGTTATATTGTGAGACCCTGTCTCGAAAAAACAAAGAAGCAAACAAAAACAACACAAAACAAAAGGTATGGATGTACAGGCATGAATAAGACTGTTCCCAAATACGATGCAAATGTATATAAGTAAAATATTGTCTGTTGACAAGGTATAACTAAATAAATAAAATGTTTGCTTTGAGTGCCATTGGAACCCTGCAGAGGACTGCATAATTCAGCCTGGGGAACTGGCATGTTTTAAGGGAAGTGAGGTCAAGATAATCTTCTAGGGAACTGGAGTCTAGAATAAAGAGTATAAAAATTTCCCATCTCTGAGACAGACACTCCCAGTATTATAATAGAATCAAAAGAATAAGATTCTTTTCATGTGCTTTGACATTTTCAAGAGATCAGAAACTTGAGAATAGAAAAAGATTCTTCCATAATGAAGTGCATTTTAAAAAAAGGACTGAAGAATTGAATTGTAACTAAATACACTCCTGGTGAGAACTGTAAAGTTTGTATTGCTTTGGCTGAGAGCAGTCAACCATCTGTTAATTTGAATATTTGTGCTTTTAGTCTTCTTCATTTAAAAAACATATAAAGCACTAAATAGAATGAAAGAAAGAAAGAAAGAAAAAAGAAAGAAAGAAAGAAAGAAAGAAAGAAAGAAAGAAAGAAAGAAAGAAAGAAAGAAAGAAAGAAAATGTCTTTGGCATTTTCTAGTTTGGTAATGGAATTTTCCACCACACCTATAAATTTATTGAAATAAGATGAGACCACTGATTTGGATGCTCTGCTAGGATCTTTTCCTACTTTCTGCTTTCAGCAGCTATAGCAATTACCTCTTAAGTGACCCAAGTCAAGTTAACTGTATCCAATTACAGTTGCAGACCCAGACTGGCCACACCACCATTTCCTGAACACTTTTAGTCTCTATAAATTTGCAACATGATTTAACTTTCCTGCCCTTGCATACAAAAATACCAAATTCCAGTTTCCTCCTAACCCAGTCAGTGATGATGCAACACATTCCTTGCTAGTAAACTACATGTTCCCCAGCTGTCACTGTCTGAGGCCCCAAGATCTAGAATATTTGCTGACATTCGGGGAGATCGACAAACCTAGCACTATTGAGATGTAGCACGAATCTTAAAAGGCCTTATTAATAAAAACAAACCTGGGTATTGGGGTAAATTCTGTAAGATCAGAGAGACAGAACAAGCCACAGCTTCCTCGCCAATTCCTCAGCTGATCCTGTTTCCTCAGACTGGAAATCTTTGTGTTCTCATCCCAATGGATCTCAGCTGAACTGCTGCTAAAAGCCTAAAAGCTTAACTGACTCTAGTTCCTGGTCCTCACGCCTTATATACCTTTCTGCTTTCTGCCATCACTTCCTGGGATTAAAGGTGTGAGTCACCATGCCTGGCTGTTTCCAGTGTGGCTTTGAACTCACAGAGATCCGGATAGATCTCTGCATCCCAAGTGATAGGATTAAAGGCGCGTGTGTCACCATTTTCTGGCCTCTATGTCTATCTAGTGGCTGTTTTGTCCTATGACCCCAGATAAGTTTATTAGGATGCACAATATATTGGGGAACACAATATATTACCACATTGAGACACTAAAATAGTTATACCATGTGACCTGATTCTTGGCCAGCTTTAATTCCTTCTCTTGGGTGACAACTCTATTTTTAGGCCACCCTTGTAAATGTTTGTAAGAAGGAACACCATAACCTTTGGCTTTCATTCTTGAGCAGACACAGAATTGCAAACGATGTGAAAATTATTTGGTTGTCGCAAAAATCAGTCACCAACGATGGCTTATTACTTCATGACCTTAAAATACGTATATTTGAAAACAGAATTTTAACCTTATGTTGAAAGCAGATCTATGGTTTCAGCAGATTAAATCACTAAGCGATAGGAAAGAGTTTCTGGGGACTTGTTGATTAGGAAAATAAGAATTTTGAACTTGAATAGTATATACTGAGGAACAAAGTTTGAATTTAAGCAATATATGTAGCTATACCTTCTGTTTTGCAATTTATAGAACCAGTTAAATATAATTCTGGTCCACCCAGAATGATTCCTATGCAACTATTAACATCACAGTTCCCAAGAACATTTGATTTATGGGCTGGGAGATTACCATAAGAGATAAAAGACACAAACACAATGGACTGAGGTCTGTCTCTGGGTCCTAGAGTCCAAGGAGAGAATTTACCTATACAAGTCCTCTGAGCTCTACTTGTACTCTGTGACACACACTACCCTATACAACCAGAGAATTTTTGAATAGAAAATGAAATATAGCCAGGCCAGCCAGGGCTATATAGTAAGACATTATCACAAACAAAATGCAGGGAAAAAAAAAAGAAAAAGAAAAAGGGTGGTGGCAAATGCTTTTAATCCAGCACTCAAGAGGCAGAGCTCTATGACAGCCTGGTATACATCACCAGTTCCAGACCAGCCAGGGTTGCACTACTGTCTCCAAAAATAACACAATACGTACATTTTACCAGACAAGATAAAAGGTGCTAAGAAAAAGAATGAAAAACACAAAATGCAAATACAGAATTTTAAAAAGTGAACATTATTTGAAAGCAAACCTATTCATGGGTCAATGTTATGCTCAAGTCCTGGGAAAGAACTAGTGCATAGCTCCTAAGACCTGCAACTTTCCTAAGAGACTTTCTGGCAATTGGGGGCCAGTTGGTGGGGTTCACTCATCTCTCTGAAGGCCTTCTCTCTCTGGACAGATTGAGAAGAGAGCCCTTTGCTGGAGTGGCCACTTGCCTCAGCTCTCTAAAGTGTGTTGTCTCAAGTCTCTCCCAACTCTTTTTATACTCCAGAGGACCTTCCCTCCCTGAAGAATCTTATTATCTCTGATAATTAAATCATCACAATCCAGGAAGGGATAGCAAAGAAAGCAATGTAGCCGGGCAGTGGTGGCACACACCTTTGATCCCAGCACTCAGGAGGCACAGACAGGTGGATCTCAGTGAGTTCGAGGCCAGCCTGGTCCACAAAGTGAGTTCCAGGACAGCCAGAATTGTTACACAGAGAAACCCTGTCTTGAAAGACCAAAAAAAAAAAAAAAAAAAAAAAAAAAAATCCATGCACAACTTGGAAGTATTTTTGCTAAAGTATACTCATTTTCTAAATGAAAACCAACTATCATCACTATTATTAGTCAGAATCCTCTATATAGAAACAGAATTTATGCAATGAGTCTCTGTATACATAGAAAGGGGATTTTTTTAGAATGACTTACAGGCTGCAGTCCAGCTAATCCAATGACTTGCTATGAATGGAAAATTCAAGAACCCAGAAGTTGCTCAGTTCACAAGGCTGGATGTCTCAGCTGGTCTTCAACAGACACTGGAATCTTCAAGGTTCTACTGTGACTGAAAGAATGGACTTGCTCTCAAGGTGAGGGCAAGCAGGCAATAAGCAAAAACTTCCTTCTTCCATGTCCTTATATACGCCTCCAGCAGAAGATGTGGCCCAGATCAGGGGTGTGTCTTATGAATCAAAATGCAGATTAAAGGTATGTGTCTTCCTGCCTCAAGATTCGGGTTCGAAGTGGATCTTTCTACTTCAAATAAAGCAAAAATTCCTTTTAAGTATGCCCTCCATTTTGAAATTTTAGTTAATTCCAGATATAGTCAAGTTGACAAGTTGACAACCAAGATGGCTGTCAGAACCACTTTATTCCTTTATTCATCTGTGTGTTTTAAAAGATGGGGAGAAGGTTTTGTTCCAGTCTTAGACTTCTGGGCTAAGTGACAATATTGTCTGAGCCTCCAGTAAGGTTTGCTTGTTCTGTGATTCAGAAAGTCTTCACCGTGTGAGGGAGTTCCATGGAACTCAGTATGTAGATCAAGGTGACTGGAATTTTCAGTGATCCTCTTGACTCTGCTTCCAGAGGGTTGGGATCAAAGGTGTGCACTGTCACACCCAACCTGCAGCCTTCAGAATAGCTGGGATTGAGGGCACACAGCAATGCATTTGGCTAATCCAATGTTTAACCTTTTTAAAAATTTTATTTGTGGGTTTTTGGTTTGTTTGTTTGTTATTTGTTTGTTTGTTTTTTTGATACAGGGTCTCACTATGTACCCCTGCTTAGCCTCAAACTCACCAAGATCTGCCTACCTCTGCCTCTGATCTGCTGCAATTAAAGGTGGGCACAGCCATAGTGGGCCTTTTTCTTCATTACAACCCTGTCGCCCAAGACAAGGTTTCTCTGTGAAGCCCTAGCTGTCCTCGAACTCGATCTGTAGACTAGGCTAGTCTCAAATTCAGAAATCTGTCTGTTTCCTGAGGGCTGGCTGGTATTAAAGGCATGCACTACCAGGATCAGCTGGATATTTACATAATTTTAAAGTATTATTCTAGAGACAATTATTAAAGACAAAGAAAAAATAATTATTTTAGAGAATGAAGATTTGGGAGTTACTATTTTAACAAAAGGGCCAAAGCATTTTCAGTAATGGGAGAAATATATCAAGTGTCTCCTAATCAAGAGAAGAAATAATTTCAGGGACATTCCTGGCAGATATGTATAATCTGACTCTAATCATGAGAATGTATCAGAAAGACATAAGCTAATGGACCTTGCAATTAGCATGTACTAATCAGAATCATCAAGATAATAGATAGTAAATACTGAACTACTGAGCCAGGCATGGTGAGACATGCCTATAATCCCAGCACTTGGCAGGTAGACACCAGAGAATCAAGTTCAAGATCACCCTTGGCTACATAGGAAGTTCGAACTAGCTTAGTCTACGAGAGAGAAGATCAGTTTTTTGTTGTTGTTGTTTTTGTTTTTTTAAGAGAGGGTTTTTCTGTGTAATAGCCCTAGCTGTCCTGGAACTAGCTCTGTAGACCAGGCTGGCCTTGAACACACAGAGATTCACCCGCCTCTGCTGGGATTACAGGTGTGTGCCACCACCGCCTGGCCTGAGTGAGGACCAGTCTTAAAACAACCAGACAAACAGAAGACTGAACTACTGTTGATGAAATTACAGATGGCTTTCCAACTTGATCCAGAATTATCTTTTTCTATAAAAACATTACTTGGAAAATTGTGGAGACTCACGTGACTGTGGATGAGCAGACAGAGTTATACTGTTTTCTTGATTTTCATAGTTTTACTGCACTTAGACAACAGAATGGTCTCACTTCCACTTTGAGGGGTATGGGCCTTTCAGGACACTAAATGGTCCAAATCACAGCTGTCACTTACTTGTGACTGGTTAAGTGGACATGATAATGTATCCTGTAGAAATAGAGATGCATGGAACATGTAGCAGGAAGCTACTAACTGGGTAAATGAGGTGAAAAGTATGTGGAAATCATTTGTATTTTTCCTTTTTGGTATTTTTTTCCCGAGACAGGGTTTCTCTGTGTAGATTTGTGCCTTTCCTGGAACTCACAGAGATCCGCCTGGCTCTGCCTCCCGAGTGCTGGGATTAAAGGCATGTGCCATCACCGCCTGGCCATTTGTATTTTTCTTACATCATTAAATTTAAAATACCAATAATTATTTAAAAAATGAAAAAAAAATCTTTGTGACAAGGCTATCGACATTGTTCTTGGGATAGAAACATTTTCACAGCTCACCATTTAAGTGAGCTAGTGTGTATAACACCTAGAAGAGTCTCCTTTGTGAAACAGTGGCATTTCCAAGGCATGGGTGGTGGGGGTGGGGAGGCAGTTTGCTAAGGAAGAAGAGGCTAGTTGAAATGCAAAAAAACAAAAACAAACAAACAAAAAAAACCCCTACTAACCTCTAGACTTAAATTTAATCATGTAAAGGAGTTAACTTAGTCATCTAAAGATGGGATAACAAAGGACTGTTGGTGCCTGTGTCTACAAACAGAACATGGAGGGTGGAATGGGCTCTACCTTGCTTGAGTATCTGAGAGAAGCCTGCTTTGTTTAGAACTCTGAATGTGTGAGAAACAGCTAGAGATTAAACTAGATGGAGTTAGGCAGGAGAATGTTTATTACTATTACTATTATTTTGTTTGTTTTTGTTGTTTGAGAGAGGATTTCTCTGTGTAGCCCTGGCTGTCCTGGAACTTGATCTGTAGATCAGGCAGGCCTTGAACTCACAGAGATCCGCCTGCCTCCGCCTCCCGAGTGCTGGGATTAAAGGCGTGCGCCACCAACGCCCGGCTGTATTTGGTTTTATGAGTTACTGAAGACTGAACCCAGGGAGGCAGAGGCAGGAGGATCAAAGTCATCCTCAACTCCATTGAGAATTTATTTGGTAAAGAGTGGTAGCATTTCAAAGTTACAGGAATAATCAACAAGTATTGGAGTTTAGTTGTTACTCGTTTGAAGTTAAGGATTGCCTTTCTGAGGGCTTCTAGTTGTTCAGTGAAGTAGAGTCAGGTCAGCAACCTCAAGGTGACATGTGAGAGGTGGCTAGCAATAAAACTCCTAATACGCCGGGCGGTGGTGGCGCACGCCTTTAATCCCAGCACTCGGGAGGCAGAGCCAGGCGGATCTCTGTGAGTTCGAGGCCAGCCTGGGCCACCAAGTGAGCTCCAGGAAAGGCGCAAAGCTACACAGAGAAACCCTGTCTCGAAAAACCAAAAAAAAAAAAACAAAAAAAAAAAAAAAAAAAAAAAAAAAACAAAAAAACTCCTAATACTTAAAATGCCGACACTAGTGCTGGGTTCCTTTGCGTCTTGAATTGGAACCTACCAGTACAAATCAAAGATGTGCAAAAGACTGCAAAATTTGCAAATCTGAAAAACTGTCCAAAGCAAATTGATAAATACGTGTGTCTAGGCTATGAGCTGGGAGGCCAAGGGACTAATGGACGGAGAGCTGCTCTGAGTGCCGCCCCTTGTGTAGGATGTGCTTGTTGGGTTTTTTGAAACCGTGTGGACTCAGGTCAAGGTTCTTGCTCTCAGGATGTGGCACACTGTTCACCCCCCTGTTGACTGGTTTCTTTTTTATTCCTTTTTAATGCCTGTTTCAGTACTTTCGTTTCTCAACACTTTTGATGTGCTTCCTGTATATCCTTGTTTGGAATGCATTTTTAAAATTACATAGATGGTATTGTGATAAGAGACTTGGTTTGTATTTAATGTCTTTATTTTTTTCTTTTTCTTTTTATTTATTTATTTTTTTGAGACAGGGTCTTTCTGTTGTGTAACTCTGGCTGTTGTAGAACTTGCTGTGAAGACCAGCCTGGCTTCACACTCTCAGAGAGCCACCTGCCTCTGTCTTCCAAGTACTAGAATTAAAAGTCTGTGACTAGACCTAGCAATTTTAGATGCATGACTGGATTTTGAAAAACGTGTCTTATGTTTCTGTGTGAGCCTTGTTACCTGCTTCTTCCAATTGCTTGATGGCTGGTAGCTCAAGGAGAAAGCACATGCACTTTTTTTTTTTCCGTTTTTTTGAGACAGGGTTTCTCTGTGTAGCTTTGGTGCCTGTCCTGGATCTCGCTCTGTAGACCAGGCTGGTCCTGGATCTCGCTCTGTAGACCAGGCTGGCCTCAAACTCACAGAGATCTGCCTGGCTCTGCCTCCCAAATGCTGGGATTAAAGGCGTGCGCCACCACCGCCCTATGGTTGGTTGGTTTTTTGAGACAGGGTTTCTCTGTGTAGTCCTGGCTGTCCTGGAACTCACTCTATAGACCAGGCTGGCCTCGAACTCACAAGAGATCTGCCTGCCTCTGCCTCCCAAGTGCTGGGACTAAAGGCGTGCACCACCGCCACCCAGCGCACATGCACATTTTATTCATCCACTCCCTTCATGGACATAAGATTTCTCCAACTTCTACGGCCATCTTCAAGAAAAGAAAAGTTATGCATGGTGGTCTACACCCTTCATCCCAGCACTTGATAGGCAGAGGCAAGAGGATCTCTGTGAGTTTGAGGGTAGCCTGCTTTACATAGTGAGTTCCAGGATAGCCAGGGTTCCATAGAGAGACCTAGTCTCAAAACAAAACAAGACAAAACAAAACAAAACATACAAAAAACAACCCCCTCCCCCTAAAGAAAAATCCTTAAGAGTCACATTGAGAAAACACAGATTCAGTGTCTGCGAAACATCTTTTGGGAACAAACAGCAGAGGAAGAGTGTATACCTATATTGATTATAACCATAACTATATAACTATATATATATATATATATATATACACATACATATATATATATATAGTATAGCTAGGTTGATTTAGCAAGAAATTCTATATTGTTTTCTAGAAGGTTGTGTGAACGTACCCTCCTATCAACAGGTGTGACTCTTCTGTATCTTCTTTCTCCAACACTTGGCATTATACAATGCCTTAACTATTTACCAGCAACACCTATAAATCTTGTGTCCCTGTGATTATGGACGAGTTTGAACTTGCCTTCACATATGTATGTGCTGACCTTTTGAATTTCTTTAGAACTTTCCCTAATCATGTTCTTTCACCATTCTCTTTGTGATTTCCTGGTTCTTGTTGACTTGTAGCAGTTCCTTGCAAACCACAGAGCAGAGCAGCCATCTGACATGAAAGACAGTGATTGCCACAGTTGTTAGAAAAGGAGTGAAATCCTCAAGGATACATAGGGGGTACAGCGGCAGTGGGAAGTGAATTTCGTCAGGTTAGGTAGTGGGTCAATGATATTCATCCAATCATTCCTTGCTTCGTTGTCAATCTTGTGTGGTCTTTGATTTTAAAAAGGTTCTACACGCTAGAATGTGCTCAGTCCTCCAAGTCTGTTCTTCTCACAGAGAGGTCCACATAGTAGGGACACTCGCCTCTCAGAGAACACATGGTGGGGGAAATCCACTGGCACTGCAGAAGTCTGGGCTCAAAGCTCTGGGAAAGGGGCTCAGGAGTTGGGTGTATTTAGCTTCTCAGATAATTCTGGACAGCAAAAGTTTTTGAATTAAGGGAAATATTTTTTAGCATATTTTTATGCTATCTAAAAATAGTACTGTTGAGCTACCTTCCAAATATGTTCTCCATCTTTTATTTCTTTTTTTTTTTTTTAATGTAGAGATTTGATATCTTATTTTTGGTTTTTCGAGACAGGGTTTCTCTGTGTAGCTTTGCTCCTTTCCTGGAGCTCACTTGGTAGCCCAGGCTGGCCTCGAACTCACAGAGATCCGCCTGGCTCTGCCTCCCGAGTGCTGGGATTAAAGGCGTGCGCCACCAACGCCCGGCCCATCTTTTATTTCTTATGTGTATTTTTTAGATACAGAGTCTCACATAAGTCAGGCTGGTCTTTCACTGTGTAGCTGAGAATGACCTTGAATTACTGTTCTTTCTGCTGGACCCAAAGGTGTGTGCCATCACATCAGCTCTTCATTTTTTTACCCATGCTGTTTCTTGGTATCTGCAGTTTTTATCTGTCTGAACCAAATTTCAAAATTCTATTATTTACATTTATGCAACACTACCCTTAAATATGTATTTAGCATATGTAATTTCATCACTAGGTATCTTCAATTGAAGGTTTAATCCAATTCCTGTTGCATTATAATGGAATATGTGACATCCATCTTTTATAATTCAATTTCTAAATTATTCAGCTTCAGTTATTATTTTTTTTCATGTCTGTCCATTTTCATGGAGACTAGAAACCAATTAACAGTATATGAAGGATTTCGAAACAACTTCTCAAAACTTTGAGGCTAGAGGAGCTACGGGAACAGTCCTACATTTCCATCTCTAATTTGGGCCTCTGACAAGAAACCTTGGAAACACCCTCTTTAGAACAACCTGCCATTTCCGACCAGCAAACACCCCAGTTCAGATTCCAGAGAACTTTACAGGTGATGATTAAGTGCTTGAAAATTTGCATGTGTGTTTGTCAGCAAACTTCGAAGTTTCCCTTCTATTTTGCAAAAGTTCTCCAGAGATAATTTCTATTTCTATTTCACTAATCTCTGTTTAGCTGACTAAGGCCAGTTCTGACGGAAGTGAAGTTTACCCATGACGTCATAGCTGCTTTCCCCTTTGGACAGTCCTCGTCTGGGCCTGCCTGCACCCCAATAGCAGGACTGTGCCACGACTCCCTCATGGCAGTTAAGGCTCCTTCTCAGATTCTTGGCTGCTGAAGTGTCCTCAGAGTGCAGAAAGGTCACGATGCTCAGTCATTGTCCTTTTCTCCTTTCTAAACAACCAGTATCGAGGGTCCCTATCCCCTCAGGGCTTTCATCCACAGACAGATATGTTAATGGATTTTAGTAGAATTGACCTTCACTTTCACTGAAAAGGAAGTGAACTCCATGGGGTTTCAAGTCCTCTGGTTGGAGGTGGATTAGCTTTGGAGCCCAGCCATTGGCTCTTTTCTTTGGAGGTGGGGAGGTCCTTTAAGGCAGTGGCTTTCCACCTAGAGATCACTGAAAACAGCACATCAAGATCCCATTCCCAGGGATGCTGATCTCATCAGCCTGAGTCTACAAGTCATCATCTTTGTCATGGTCGACCTCGTCGTCACCAAATAAAACACCAGGTGGTAGTTAACCCAAGATACTAGCTTCTTAGTTCCCAAAGCATTTGGAACAAAGAGAAACATTGGAGAGAGAAAAATGAGGGCTGTGGAAGCATTTCCTAGTAATTAGAACCCCGTGGGTGTGTGTGCAGTGAGTGCTTGGAGGAGACTTTTTGCTTTGGGGTGGTTTAGGGCAAATTTCAGGTTACAACAAGGCTCTCAGACGCTAAGACTGTCAAATAGTTATATAAACATTGCTTGTAGGCCGGGCGTTGGTGGCGCACGCCTTTAATCCCAGCACTCGGGAGGCAGAGCCAGGCGGATCTCTGTGAGTTCGAGGCCAGCCTGGGCTACCAAGTGAGCTCCAGGAAAGGCGCAAAGCTACACAGAGAAACCCTGTCTCAAAAAACCAAAAAAAAAAAAAAAAAAACAAACAAAAAAAAAAAAAAACAAAAAACATTGCTTGTTTTCTGAGGGGAATTGGATCTAGAATTCCCTCAGATACTAAAGTCTGGATGTGCAAGGCTTGTTAAGAATGGTGCATTTGGGTCGGGCGGTGGTGGTGCACGTCTTTAATCCCAGCACTCGGGAGGCAGAGGCAGGCAGATCTCTGTGACTTTGAGGCCAGCCTGGTCTACAGAGTGAGTTCCAGTTCCAGGACTGTTACACAGAGAAACCCTGTCTCAAAAAAACCAACCAACCAACCAACCAACCAATTAATCAATCAATGAATAAATGGTTCATTTGTGTAGCACCTTCACAGACCATCCTATGCACTTTAGGGAACCTTTAGCATGCTTAATCCAATGTAACAGCTCCTCTGTAAATAGCTGCTATGCTGATGATTGAGGGAATATGGACAAGAAAAATGTTTTGTATATTTCAATACAGATATATTCCCCCCAAGTTTGTATCCATGATTGGCTGAACTGATGGATGCAGAATCCTTCTATGTAAGGTTGACTGTACTGAAAAGTCACAAACAGGAAATAATAATCAGGCTTGCCTTTCCTTATAGCGGTGTTTCTTTTCTTTTCTTTTCTTTTTTTTTTTGGAGCTGAGAACCGAACCCAGGGCCTTGGGCTTGCTAGGCAAGCGCTCTACCACTGAGCTAAATCCCCAACCCCATGGTGTTTCTTGTCTATAAAGTAGGAATTGCTTCTGCGAATTTATTGTCCTTGAGATTAAAACTCAATGAACATTAATGTTACAGAGGAGACTATGAACTATTCATCAGTCTGGGTTAAATTATAGACAAAATAAGGAGGGTTTATTTTCTAGGAGGTCCCTGGGATATTTTTACCATGGTTATTTTAATTCACTCCTTTTCTATCATCCACCCTTTGTGGCCGGCAGAACAAGAACCAGCCAAACAGTGACAGTGTGACCTGTGCCCCAGATAAACATGGCTGTTGACTTTTAACTAGTCCAAGTGTTCTGGAGGGCTATCGGCTTTCTGATCTTTGATACACGTAGGCATGATCATTGTGATTGATTCATCTGAGGCTATTATGTTTTTGTGTTGCTCTAGGGATCATACTGTTAAAAACATTTCTATTTTTATTTGTCACCACATTCAGTGTACCTCGTAATTTCACCTGTGAAGAAATAATGGCAAACAGATAATTGAAAAATGCCACCGATGTTAGTTACAAACACAATTTCCTTACCATTTAATTAAGAAAGACAACAAGAAAGCCACGTTATTATTCCGGTTTTAATGCTAACCTCCTTTACTCACAGGGACCATTGAAAAACTTGTTTCAATGTTTTATATATATATGTGTGTGTGTGTGTGTGTGTGTGTGTGTGTGTGTGTGTGTGTGTATCTTTTTCTTCCTTCCTTCCTTCCTTCCTTCCTTCCTTCCTTCCTTCCTTCCTTCCTTCCTTCCTTCCTTCCTCCCTCCCTCCCTCCCTCCCTCCCTCCCTA
>CABHPR010101478.1:20334-35482 GCA_902168415.1 Peromyscus melanophrys
GTTTCTTTCTTTCTTTCTTTCTTTCTTTCTTTCTTTCTTTCTTTCTTTTTTTTTTTTGAGACAAGTTCTCACCTTGTAGCATTGGCTGGCCTGGAACTTGTTATATAGACCAGGCTGGCCTTGAACGCATAGATAACCACCTATCTTTGCCACCTTAATGCTGGGATTAAATACGTGAGCCACCACAGCCAAGCGTATATAAAAATGTTTTATAAGTACTGGGTGTGATGATTTAAACCAATCCCAGCTTTTTTTGGTCTTTGTTTTGGTTTTTCAAGTCAGGGTTTCTCTGTGTAGCTTTGGTACCTGTCCTGGAACTCACTCTGTAGCCCAGGCTGGCCTCGAACTCACAGAGATCTGCCTGCCTCTGCCTCCTGAGTGCTGGGATCAAAGTCGTGCGCCACTGCCAACCGGCTTAAGCCAATCCCAGTTTTAAAAATGTGTGTTAGGGAGGCTTGAGTGTTATTTACATCCAGTCGCTGTAGCAGTCTCTTAGGTACAGAAATTTGGGGGCCAAATGCCCTCTAAAGACCACTCCCTCCCAGCTCTGAAGCTTGGGGTGGAAGAGAGCACTCAGCAGCATGGAGACCCATTGTCTCCTCTGTTTCCACTTCCATTGTCCCGACGTCCGCTCTGAAGTACGGCATCTTGGCAGAATTGCTTTGGTGACTGACGGGCATTCAGTTCATCCTGGACGGTGATGTCTTCATTTAAAAATGTGCTCAGCTGGATGTTGGTGGCGCAGGCCTTTAATCCCAGCACTCAGGAGACAGAGGCAGGCAGATCTCTGTGAGTTCAAGACCAGCCTGGTCTACAGAGAGAGTTCCAGAAGAGCCAACGCTACACAGAGAAACCATGTCTGGAAAAAAAAAATGTTTGCTCAACAGTTCATCAACAGTTCACTACGGTTTGTGTGGTTTAAAAAACCGAATTGTGATCCCCACAGTTGCTCGTCAGTCTATTTAGGATAGGCCTTCCAGCTGCACAAGGTCATTTAAAATTTGAGTCCAGTTCGAGAACGTAAGACTCAGTGATTCTATCATGCTATTCTCTGTAAACCACACATTCCAGTCCATCAACGACACAACAGATGAAAATGCTAAATAGCCTCAGCTCTAAGAAGAAACACACAAATTCCATAGTTTTGTACGTACAATTCCTTGAAAACCCTTAATATGAGATTAAGACGATATCCATGCCAAGATATGTATTTTCCCATCTTCTTTTTAATCTATTAAGTCCTTCAAAGCAGAAAATAAGGACTATTATTTTGATGCCTCTGTCTTTTTCGTTCGTGTCTCTCTTCCTTCTCCCCCTCCCTCCTCCTCTTTCTGCTCCCCTTTCAGGGTCTCACACTGATCCCGTTCCTTCCACCTCTTGAGTGCTACACACAGCCCTGAGCCACTGTGTCTGTCCCTCTAGGTCAGTAGTTCCAGGACGGCAGCATTGGTGGGTTCTTTCAGTTAACGCATGGACACTCCCTGGTTCCAGAGAGTCTAGGAGGCACATATCAGGCATGCAAGGTACTAATTATCAGTTAACAAGCAAGTATAATTTCATCATTAGCAGAAAAAAATATATTTTACATTTTTTCCCCCTCAGTGAACTTGCTTTGGAGGCAGAGTCTTACTACGTAGCACAAGCTGGCCCTTGAATTGGAGATGCTCCTGTGTCTGCTCCATGAGTGCTGGGATTCCATGTCTTTGCCACCAAGCCTGGTTCCAGTTCCACTCATGGATTTTTTTTTAAAAAATATTCACAAATTTCAGGAATTCAGATGTAGATATCTTTAATTAATTAATTAATTAATTAATTGTGTGTATGTGTGTGTCTGTGCACTGTGTGGGGGGGGAACCTCCCCCAACACACACTCATGTATGTGTGCCTCATGGGCATGTGAAATCGGAGGACCATTTGTGGGAGTCAGTTATCTCCTTCCACAATGTGAGTCCTGGTGATCAAATTCAAGTCAAAGCTTGATAGCTGCTGTGTGGCTTCAGCCAGGGGCCATTTGTGTCCAGGTGCCAGAGGCTTCCAGGTTACCTGGAGCATCTTGGATCATCCAGTTAAACTGTAGCCTTGGGAATGGAAAGCAGGCACACCTTTTCTGGATGCCTTCCAGTATCGCCTTATGAGTTCAATACTGAGCTTCTGGGCCCTTTTCTCAGGATGGCTTTGTCTGCAGCTCTGTCCCACGGCTCTCCTCTGACACGGCTCTGCTACCTCTGCTTCACCTTGGCAGAAATGTGCTGACTCCCGTAGATGAAAAAGAGTGTTAAGTAATTAACCTCGTGGCTGTTTTAATGATTGTGTTTCATTATTACATCATTTTGCAGGGCTCCAGGTTGACTTCTCTCTGCCCGTCTGTTTGGATTGATTTGCTCATTTTTAGGAATCCATACCGTTGTTATCTTTGTGATATCTCAGGCAACACTTAATCTTCATGATGCTAATTTTCTTTTTGTCAAAAAAATGAAACATTGTTCATAGTCCAATAAAGGTACCAAAATAATGATGAACTGCCAGGTTACATAATAATTTATAATAACGAAATATTCTATTTCTCTAATAGTGAAATACTGACTTACTGGTCACTGCTGACTTTTTTTTTTTGATCCCACAATGTAGGCTTTATATTTAAAATCAATTAATTTTTAGGCCTTTGACAGTTCTTGACAACTCCTAATAAGTACATGTTTTTCTGACATAGGACGTGGGTGGGTGAGACGTTTCTCAGAAAAACTGAACCTAATACTCTGCTGTTATCATGACCTTAGGAAGCAACAAAATGGATAACTCAGCCTTGGTTCATTAAAAATCTCATTTTCTGATTTTTATTTTATGCAAACGGGGCAGGCTGTTCAAATTAAGTTTAAGAATAGATGTAACAGACAAATGAGTTAATTAAATGGCTAGAATGCTTCTCCACAAAGAGAAAGAGGGGAGGAGAATTAGAGGAGAGAGAGGAAGCTCAGGCTGTCAACAAAAAGGTGGAAGAGAGTCGAGGGAGGAAGGGACGCAGTGGGGAAGACACGGCCAATCTGGTCAAAACTTCTGCTTAAACGTTTGGCCAATGGTATTAACTTAACTGATGAAGGAACTTCTAGATCTTCGTTCTAATCCAATATTTGTCTGGTAAGTAGATATCTTCTTGTATCATATGGTATGAAGAGACAAGTGAGGTACTATTCTTTACAGCCTGGGAAATTCAAACTAGGGCCTCACAAATGCTAGGCAAGTGCTCCCTCACCTAAATATGTCTCCAGCCTTCTTTTATTTTGAATTTTGAGACAGGGTCTCACTAAATTTCCCCAGTTGCCCTTGAACTTGAAATCCTTCTGCCTCAACTTTCTTAGCTGTGATTATAAACCTGTAAACCACCAGGGCTGGCTTAATACTCTATTTTAAACTCTAGAAAGACTTGGTATCTGTCTGAAGTATATGAATGCTCTGTAAAGTTGTTGTATTTTTTTGTGATAAGTCAACCTATAGTCCAGGCTATACATCCTCTGTAGGGCGAGCGTGCCAGTAACCAGAGTGCTTTTAGGGTAGGAAGAAGGGAAAGGAGGGAGCCCCACCTACCTCTCACTGGCTGGCCTTCCTCCTCTGGTAGACATGCTCCTGGCTGGGAAGAAGGGTGGGGAGAGATGCTGCAGGAGCCACAGCCCAGCAAACAGTCTCTAGAGCTGTTGTTTCCCTTTCTGACCCTGAGATCCTTTTCTAAATCCAGCAGACATCTGACTCCCGGTGTGATCATCACACTCCTGGTCAGAGCTGCAGCACACGAGCTGGCTGGCGCTGCTGCTGGGAACTGTGACTCACTCCTTCAGGTTCTCCCTGGTGTGGAAGGAGTCTCCGAAGGGTAAAAAGAGCAGTCTGTCAGGTGAGCTCATCATTGTCAGCATCACCAGCTTCCTGAGAGACCAGGCAGTATAAGGGAAAAGAGCACCTGTCAGACTCCTGGAAAATCACTATCTCATGTGACCATGAGAAGGTTAGTAAAGCTCTTAGAGCCGGAGTTTTCTCAGTGAAAGGTAAAAATCAATCCCAAAGTAGCATTAAAACGTGTATGCCTAATGTATGGGCAATATTATGCAGTGGTTGGTTTGAAAATGCAATGTCCCCCACAGCCTCATGAGTTAAATGCTGTGTCACCCAACTGGTAGCACTCTAAAACGACTTATTTACTCCGACAGGGTCTTCACCTGTCTCTACCTTCTGAGTGCTGAGATCAAAGTAGTACTCCACCATGCCTGGTGTCTGGCAGTACTCTTTTGGGGTTGTGGAAACTTTAGGAGGTGGGGTTTTGTTGGAGGGAGTAAATTACTGGGGGCATGCCTCGGAAGGCTGACTCTTGCCTGCTCCCTTGTCTCTGGTTCCTGTCTGCATGAAATGAGACGTTGCTCACGCCCCACCACTGTCTTCTGCCCAAGTGTGTAGAGCCAAGGATCTGAACCGAAGCACCAGAAACCTCAAGCTAAAGCAATTCCTCTCAGAGATGTTTGTGCTGCTCATCCTGTCATACATTCTGCATGTGCAGATCAAGACAAAGAAAAATATTATAACATTGTATACATCATGTAAGGCATTTAGATGTTTATAGTCTCTATACTTGAGGAAATACTGGACATGACTACAATATATCAGAAAAAGAAGGAATGACTGGTGAACTGGATGACTATTCACTAGACCATTTATTCACTTTTACAAGTTTGTAGTTACTTCACTGCAAGTTCTGTGACTTGCAGTGGTTATTAGGATATATAAGACACATTGTCCTCAAAGAATTTGTTACTTAGAAGGAAGGATTGTACATAAACAAGGTTTGATGTAAACCGTGTACGGAGATGAAATGCCATGGCCATTCAGAACAGACTGATCCTGGAGGAGGGCTTACTAGAAAGAAGGCAAGGCAAGCCAGTTTCAACTTGTGTTGAGTCCCAATTATGAGACATCTCCAGAGATTTGCATGTTCAACAAGGACCTGCAGACAGAAGAGGCTGAGTCAAAGCACAGAGGCAGGAACCTGTAGATAAGGTGGGGGTAGAAACAAGTATCTCAAGTGGAGGCCACATCCTAACAAAGATAGAAGTCATTTTTAAGAAGTGCCCAAGTGTGACATCATGGGTATTCTCATACATAAAGCTAAAGCTTATTTTTTTTTTCTCTTGCAGATAAGTGATGCAATACATCCCATGGAAATCTTTAAGTTGATTAAAATTCTTCTGAGAATTTTTTTCCCCATTTGAAGATTCATGCATGGATCTTTTCTGTAGAATGAGATTAGTCTTTTTATCTAAAGAAGACCACAGAATCCTTCATTTTCTTTGTTTTTCTTTTACTCCCTCATCTTTCATCTTCAAAAATAAAATTTAACTTTGTAACACGCTTATTTGGAACTGGAAGCTTTTAGAAAAATGTTAATGTAATAAAATACAGTGACTGATGTTACTCTGTCAGTCTGATTTACTGGTACCAAAAGAGGAATTTCAACAGCTGATAACTGAGGGAGACCATGGGGGAAATGTATCCCTAATCCTCTAAGCCACTAGCACTCAAAAATGTTAGTTTCTGTCAGATGTGTTTGTGTGTGTCTCTCACATCCATGATCTCAACAGAGGATTTATTTGGAGCGTTAGCTATTTAAACATCAGAGAACTAAAAGGGTACAGGGACCACTCACATTGCAAGAGGTGTGGAAGGAAACAGTGCCCACACAGAACGAGGGGAGAGAGAGAGTGTGTGGACCTAGAAGTTCAAAAGAAGGAGGGGTTTATCTGTGAATCAGGAGTGCAAAGCACTGAGGAGAGGCAGCTGCCTGGAAGAGCTGCTTCCTCAGAAGGGCAGAGCCCGGTGGGGCTGGAATCCAGACTTGGATGATGCGGGTGTTCTGAGAACCATCATGCTGGCTGGCAGAGAAAGAAGGAGGTGGCAGCCAGAACTAACTGCTGGTAGAAACAACCAGAATTTGGGGAGTGGAGAGGTACATCTGGGTGACACTTCCTGGGACAGTAGGACATCAGAGGGGAATTAGCCTGTTTTGTCTCTCTCCTGTTGCCTTCCAGTCTCTCATTAGTGTCCCCAGCTGACAGAAACTAGCCAAGGTCCTTATGGCAATGGCAGTGTGGCTGCAGATCTAGCCTTAGTATCTCCAGGCCCAGAATAGAGGGTGGATAGAGCCTGAAAGTGTAAACAGCCAGCACCACATATATACAATTCACCAGACTTACCTACAACACATTTTCAGATCCGAGTCTGAAGGTCTCTTTTAGAGGCTTTAGAGTAGGCCCAGAAACCTTCACTTTTGAAAAATAGCATCAAATTGTTGTACCCAGAGTCCCCCAGAGACCACTAAGAGACCGAATCCAATGCAAAAGCACAGAGTCTCTCTGTATTGTTACAAGGGGACTCTCCGTCCATCTGACGCAGCAGCAGAGCAGGAGAGACCCTGAATAGCAATGGGGCAGGGTTTTTAAAGCAAGGGGGGCTTGGGGTCTACAGACTACATAGGAACAGACTCAGGATTGGTTTATGTGAGTGGCAATCATGTTAGTAACTTTTAATTGGCTAGGGTCAGTTGGGGATTACAGTTATCCATTTTTGGGCAAGCCTGGACAAGTCCCAGGCTTTATCCTTGAGCTGCCATGGAGGCTGGCTGGCTTAGCATGTACTGACTGTGGGGGCTGACTCAGTGGCCCAGGCTTTGTCCTTGACCCGTGCACATAACTCTAAGTTGGTGAAGGGTCCCAGACAATAAACAATTGGCTGAACCTTGAGCAGTCAGAGTACGTGCAGAAAGGGAGCTAGTACAAGGGCTATGTCTTTTGTTCACGGCCCTCCCAGAAACTGCTTGCTCAAGTCTCAGGAAATGGAAATTGAGGCCTGACCTCTGAGAGAAGACTGAGCAGCCTGTTATGGCATCTGCTTGGTCCTTTCAAAATAATCTGATGGTGTCTTCAAACACTCTTTCAGAAATGCTGGTTCTCTCTGTCTCTGTCTTTCTGTCTCTCTTTGTGTGCGCATGTGCACGCATGCATACATACATACATACATACATACATACGTGTGTGTATGTGTGTATGTGTGTGTGTGTGTGTGTGTGTGTGTGTGTGTGTGTGCCCGCACCTGTGAACATGGAGGCCCAGTGCCTGTGAACATGGAGGCCAGAGGTTGACACTGGGTATCTCCCTCAATTTCTCTCCATTTTCTGAGGTTTGAAGGCAAATTCTCTCCCTGAAGCTGAGGCCCACAGATTTACCCAGTTTTTCTAGCCACCTTGCCCAGTGGACCTGACTTTCCCTTCTGTAGGCAGACTATTATGTGTGCTTGACTTTTATATGGGTGCCGAGTCTCTGAACCAGGTGTTTTCATCTCATTTGCCTGGTAAGCCTTTATTCACCGAGCTGTCTTCCTAGTACTGATGTCTTTCAGCTGAGTCCCTGAATCAAGTTACAAAAAGAGTTTAGGAAGAACCCAACACTAGCTCAAACAGCCCCATGACAATTCACTTTAAAAATTTCTGTTAAGAAATGCTTAAAATGTGAACTTCAACACTCAGGAAGCAGAGGCAGGAAGGTTGTCACAGATTTGAGGGCATCCTGATCTACATAGTCAGTTCCAGGACAGTCAGGGCTACATATCAAGACTGCTAAAAGTACAAAACTTAAAAAATGTCCCCACAGCAGCTTCAAAACAGTTGAACATTTTGACCCTCTTTATATCCAGTATCGGTCATTTTCCCATTCATATATGCTTACTACAGTGATTTAGTACTAGGAAAAGTATTTAACTTTCACAAGAACGTGTATGCTTTCCTTTATCAGTGCAAAATAAAAGAATACATTGATTTCTATTTGTTTTGGCTGCTGGGCAGATTAGAATTATTTAGTGTAATCCCAGCCAAGCCTTCCCTTTTAACCATCTTACTTTTATATTTTTCAATTGATGACATAAATACATACATATATTAAATTAATGATATAGTTTTCAAAGTATTTTTGGATATAGTACGTTAAAGCTTATCACTGATTAACTCAAGTTATCGAGAAGGCCAAAGCTGCTGTTCTGTAGGGGAGGCATGGGAAGTCTCCGTTCTTGCCTATGAACTATTCTTTGAAAGACTGCACATCACTAATATGCCCTCAGGCTTCTGCATGGAAAGTCCATTTGAAACTTTCTATCTTGAAGAAATCCTTTATTTAATTTGATTCATTCTCCCTCTCTCTGTATATGTGCGGGTGCACACAGGTCATGCTGTGCATGCAGAGGTCAGAAGACAAACTTTAGAGTTAATCCTGGGTCCTGGGAGTTGAACAGAGGTTGCCAGGCTTTGTGGCAAGTGCCCTTGCTCACTGAGTGATCTCCTTGGCCTTACAAAATCCTTTTATATATCTACATTATTTCTGCCACTTTAAAAATCATGTCTTGGACACTTGGGATTCATGGCAAGACATATTTTTTTCTGAGAGTGAGTGATCACAGAAAATTTCTGGCATAGACTGATCTAAATAAATATGCTGTCTTTGTCTTGTTTTAAGTAGGCTTATGGCAGAGACATTCAATTATTTTTTTAATCTTAGTGGAATTTAATTTATAAGCACATATTGTGTACAATACTCAAGAACGCACTTAAACATTGAAAAAAAATAAAACACCCAGGATGCTTGCTTTATAATTGTTTTTTGATGATCTTTAACAAGGAAGTTCATTGAATTACTTCTGCATCTAAGCTGTCTGCCACGGTAACTGCAATGGGCCCACTGATCCTCAGGACCTGCCACTGTGCAGACAGTACCATGGTTTTGCCAATAGAACAACCAACAGGAAATACATGAGGCAATACAGGCTGTGTGCTTTTAATTGATGCAAATACTGTAACTTGGGGCAATATGCATCTCCCAGAGTCGTTTTTTTTGGTTGTTTTGTTTTTTTTTTACCTCAAAGAGAAAGTGCTTCCTACTTCCTCCTCATTCTGCTTCTCTCCATCTGTCATGGAAACAGTCTTGGTGAGTGTGGTTGTTGGTCTTACCTACCGATTAGATTGCGAAGAACCCAGAGGATTAGTAAAGCACACGAATTCCTTTTTTTGAGTAAAACTACCTTTTCCCCCTAATTAACTCACAAATAAAAACATCACACCACTAGTTAAGGAACCCACTCTAACGCTGCCTGGTCCCAATTCCATGCAGTTAGAATGGCCGTCCTGGCCCAGTGGAGGTTCACTTAGGGTTTACACCTGCACTAGCAATTACATTCAAGAAAAACGATTTTTAAAGTTATGTGTGTGTTCATGTGTATGTGTGTCTGTGCATGTATGAGTGAAGGTACTGAAAGGGTATTGAATTCCCTGGAGCTGGAGCTCCAGGTGACTGTGAATTAGCCAGTGTGGGTGCTGGGAACTGAACTCTGGTCCTCTGCAAGAGAGCAGTGTGTGCGTTTAACTGTTGAACAATCTATCCATGTGTTCAATTGCATTTTTTTTTCATTTATCCATCATGATAAAGAAAAAACTCTGAGAAAGTTAAAACTAGAAGAAAAGCATTAGTTTTAGGTTTATATTCTTTTTTTCATGACTCACATCTCTATTTGCCCACCTCTGGCCCTGCTCCTTACCTAATTGTTGTGGTTTGAATGTAATTGGCCCCCATAATCTCAGGGAATGGCACTATTAGGAGGTGTGGCTTTGTTGGAGTGGGTGTGGCCTTCTTGGAGGAAGTGTGTCACTGTGGGGGTGGGCTTTGAAGTTTCCTATGCTCAGGATACTGCCCAGGAAGTTGCCAGTCAACTTCCTGTTGCTTGCAAGATGTAGGACTACTCCAGTACCACGTCTACCTGCACACCGCCATGCTCCCCATCGTGATGATAATAGACTAAACTCTGAAACTGTAAGTGAGCCACCCAATTAAATGTTTCCTTTATAAGAGTTGCCATGATCTTGGTGTCTTTTGACAGAAATAGAAATCCTAAGACACTAATAGTACCTTTTCTTGTTCTCTGTTTATATTTCAAACTATACCTTGAGTTATACCTGTTTATGTAGGTACATATTGTGGGTTTTTTTTTTTTTTGTCAACTTGACACAAACTAAAGTCATTTGAAAAGAAGGAACCTTAATTGAGAAAACACTCCATCAGACTAGCCTATAGGGTATTTTCGTGGTTAATGATTGAAGGTCCCACTCCAATTTACGTGGTACTATCCCTCCCTGGTCAGGTGGTCCTGGGTTGTGTAAGAAAGCACGTAGCTAGAGAAAACCTAACAGCGTTCTTCCGTGGTTGAAGTCTCTGCTTCCTGCTTTGAGTTCCTGCTCTAACTTCTCTCAGTGATGGATTGTTACTTAGAAGTGTAAGATGAAATAAACTCTTTCCTGCCCAAGTTGCTTTTGGTCATGGTGTTTTAACACAGCAATAGAAACTTAACTATGTATTATGGGCTAGGACCAGCATATAAGTGAGAACTTGTGGTTTATTTATTGATTGATTTTTGAGTTCAGAAAACCATGTAAAGCACACTCTAAGTGTGTGCCTGGGAGGGAAGTTCCAGAATTAGTTAGATGGCAACCCAGTCAATGATTTTTGGCCTATTGATAGAGAGGTCTATTGGGAGGTGGTAGAATTGTGCAGAGTGGGGCCAAACCGGAGCATGTGTCTCTGGGAAGTATCTTGAATGGTACACCTAGGTTCTGGTCTCTTCCTGGTCCTGTTTTCCCCTTCTGCTTCCTGGCTGCCAGGAAGTGAGAAACTTTACCTCTCCCGCATGACTCAGCCTCACTACCGCACTGAAGAAAATGCAGCTGGCCAATCATGAACTGAAAGCTCTGAAAGTTTGAGTGCCTGCTTCAAATGGGTTCTCTCGAGTATCTGGTCACGATGAGGAAGAGTCTAACTTCTTTTTTTATTTTTTTTTTATTTTCCGGAGCTGAGGACCAAATCCAGGGCCTTGTGCTTGCTAGGCTAGCGCTCTACCACTGAGCTAAATCTCCAACCCCGAGTCTAATTTCTAACTTCAGAGGATGGCATCTGAGGACACCTTGACTTGTTTTATCCATTGTGAGTAAGCTTCTCTAAATTCCCAAAGTGATCTACTCTGGGGACTATTTGTTTGCTAGCATTGGCTTGGCTCCTCTCTCTAGAGTCTTCTTAGCAGGTGTGTGTGATCCTATTTACATTTGCATATGAATCCTGGAACTCTTATTACTATAATTATGCAAATTATTTAGCTAAAGTCAGACAGAAGAAATAATAGTTGAAATTGGTAATTGGAGCTTTTGAAAACTTTCTGAGAAATTGGGGTGTAAAATCCTATAAAATAAACGAGGCATAAACATACGGTGGTGAAAATGACCTCTAAGTCTTTTGGATCCAGCTGCCTGCTGAGAAACAGTCTACATATGAATCCAACATATGAGTCATGATCTGAGGTGTGTGGGAGAGAGCACTGTCGATGCAGGCAGAGATGAGTTCTGGTCCGGCTGTGCCACTGGATGAGTGAATGATCTTCTAAGCATTTAAAAACTATTTTATTTTACTTGAATGTGTGTGCCTGAGTGTATGTATGTATATACTACCTGTGTGCAGAAGCCCACAGAGGTCAGAAGAGATCTCTTCTGGGTCCTCTGAAACTGAGTTATAGGTGGTTGTGAGCCATCATGTGGGTGCTGGGAATTGAATCCAGGTCCTCTTGCAAGGGTAGCAAATGCTCTTAGTCACTGAGCCATCTCTTCAGCCCCCAAGTCAGCACTCAGTGGCTATCAACTGTGTCATCTGTGGACTGAGATAATCGGATTCACACGTTTTATATGATTCCTATTTCTCTAGCGGTTTAAGCGTTCTATCAATTAACTATCCAGGAAAATAAGAACTATTCAGCTTAGGAAAAGTAGATTTTCAGATTGACACTTATTTGGAATTTATTCTGTGTAGCAATACTGGACAGAGCAATCCAGGGCCGAGGCAGAAACCAGTGAGTTTGGTTTTGGAAGATGGCTAAGTGATTACAAACTTACTGTGAAGCATGAAGATCCGAGCTCCAAAATCTGGGGCAGGGCTGTTGAGATGGCTCAGTGGTTAAGTGTACTTGTTCTTTGAGAGACTGACAGACAGACAGAGACACACATTGAAATAAAACAGAAAAGAAAGTAAGTTTAATTCTAACCGTTAACAAAATACTGATATTGAAAGCAGTGTATTGAATGTGTTTACTTTGCAGTATATATAGGTCAATAAATAGATCCCCTCCCTCCCTCCCTTCCTCCCTCCCCCACCTCTTTTGTTCTGTTTTTTACAGGTTCATCTAAATTTATCTTTTTTTTGTTTCCAAACTATGCTACTTTAGGATATATATATATATATATATATTTCTTTTTTTCATATTCTGGTTAATGGTAATTATCCCTCAATCATCATTTATACCTTAAAGGTATTATGTACATTTTGCTTTTCTTTGTTTTGATGTAATTAGCTGCGTTGATGAATCCCACACAAAGGATATAGCCTCTTGCTGTAAACACAGGGCCTTCTGAAATAATTAGATTGGGGTAAAGTTGAATGAAACCTGATTTTTCTTTCTGGTTTTTTTTTTCTTTTTTTTTCTTTTTTTTTTTTTTTTGAGACAGGGTCTCACTATGTAGGCCTTGGTGGCCTGGAACTTGTTATGTAGACCTAAGTAGCCTTGATCTCAGAGATCTTCTTGCCTCTGCCTCCAGAGCGCTGGGGTTAAAGGCGTGTGCTGCTGTTGTATCTGTCTTGAGATTCGATTCTTTCAAAGTGGTATTGGAAGTTGCTACAGGGCCACAACCTTTCCCTTTTCTCTTCTTTGGTTTGGATGTTGACCAGAGCCCAAGTGTGGTTTCTCTGGCATTTTGGCTTCCTTCTTTCTCAAGCTCCTCTCCTTGCCATGTGGCTGCTCATCTGCCAAGTAGCTGAACATGCCAGCTAAACTCAAATGGCATAGCTTTTAAAATTTCTCTTCTTCATTTTCTTCCTCTGGGCATACCTAGGGCTTTTCTTGTAAACTCTAATAAAGTGTCTTCAAACTTAAAAGTAGAACAACAAAAATGATGTTGACTCATTTTATATTAGAATATGACAAGCCAGACATGTTTTTTTGTATAGTGTTAGGATCATTTGCAATTTTCCTTTTCTTGCTGGAATTTTAAAAGTGATCATTGGGTTGGTGCAAAGGTTTAGCAGGTAAGTCATCATGGCCTGAGTTTTATCCCCAGAACCCGTAGTAGAAGGGAAGAACTGATGCCCAGAAGTTGTCCTCTGACTTACATGTGTGCATCCACCCCTTGTGATGTGTGTGTGTGTGTGTGTGTGTGTGTGTGTGTGTGTGTGCATCCCTATGAAATAGGATCTAATTAAATGGCTCCTTTGTACTAGATACAAGGCATCCATTCAGAAAGCATAGTAACCTTGTCCCAGACCGTGTTGACAAGGCTATAATGAACACAGGCCACAGATCCTAAGATATTGTTTTCCGATGTGTAATTTCAGTTTCCACACTTTACTAATTTTCCTAGTTATTGGAAATACTAATTGGTAAATCTCCCAAAAGCTGAGCCCAACATATCTGAACATTTACAAATAAAAATTACAATAGAAAACACTCCCAGATGTATTATGAAACAAAGGAAAACTGAAGATTAAAAAAAAAACCACACATACAGAAGAGGACAGAAAAGAATTACTGCAGTGCCAAAGTGTAATGATGGAAGAGAACTGTTGTGTAAATTTTGTTTGACAACTATAAAGATGTTTGTAGATTAATCTATTTTAAAATATGCTGGACTGCTGGGCAGTGATAGCACATACCCTAAATCCCAGCACTTGGGAGGCAGAGACACAGAGATTTCTGTGAGTTCAAGGTCAGCCTGGTCTACAGAGTGAGTTCTAGGACAGCCAAGGCTACACAAAGAAACCCTGTCTCAAAAAAGAAAAGAAAACAACAAACATGCTGGACTCAGATGTGGACCCTCTGAAATAGATCTCAGGTAGATTACGAACTAAATCACTCCACAGGTTTATATGAGAAAAGGAAGAAATGTTGTGCACTGAGTTTTAATATGTTGAATGTTTATCTCAAGTCCATTTGTTACAGTAGGCTGTGGTCACAGAGGTCTTTAACACGAACTGGTTGTGCCTTGATGACCTATTGATGTCTGATTTTCAGGAGGAATAATTCATTTGTAGCATCTTTTGATTTCCTCAAGTGTAGCAGTTGGAAATTAACTACAGTTTCAGCATTAAGAATCATCACACCTGCAATTACTCAGTGGCAAAGTTGGATTTTAGTAGACTGACCTGTATTTCACTTTCACGGCCCACACTTTAGTTCAGTTGAATCATATAATGGAGTGTAATTATGCCACACAGCAGGAAACAAGTGTGTGCCAAGTACGTGGGACAAGGTTGGCTATGCAGGTATTCACCCTGCTAATGGAAAGGCGATTCTGGTAATAATTAGTCAGTCAGTTTACTATTAGTGTTGCTCTCACCTAGTGAGAAAGAACATAGTGTAGGCCTTACCTGCCATTGTGAAATCTCAACAACTACGAAAAGAGGAAGTATTTTTGAAGTTCAAAGTCTGACCTGACCTTGCTCAACATGAACTTATTAGCAGTGGAAACTGTCTGAACTGACAGGTTATTTTTATATTTTTTTCAATGTTTGCATATTTTTGTTACTATTATCTCTTGTGGTGTGAACAGAAACACTGGTGTGTTTGATAATGGAGTTAACAGTTTTTTTCCCCCCCCCAAACAGGGTTTCTCTGTGTACTCTGCCTGTCCTGGAACTCTGTAGACCAGGCTGGCCTTGAACTCACAGTGATCTACCTGCCTCTCCCTCTGGAGTGCTGGGATTAAAGGCGTGCGCCACCACCACCTGGAGTTTTCAGTTTTAAGTGACTCTTGATACTATCTGGTGAGAAATTATATATTTGTCTATGTATATAGCATACATAGTAATAGTCCTTGTTTTGAGCCTTTAGAGTATATTCCCCTTTCTAAAACTTTTGAATATATGTATAGCTACATTTTTGTTAATTGAAACCATCATTAGGAGAGCCAATTTAAAGATTCTTTTTTACAAAAAAGTCAAACACACACACACACACACACACACACACACACACACACACACACACA
>CABHPR010101478.1:35492-47066 GCA_902168415.1 Peromyscus melanophrys
ACACACACACACACACACACACACACACACACACACACACACACACACCCCTTTATTTTCTATTTTAAAATTCTCATTACCATTCAAATCCTTCACACTGAGAACACTAGACAACACTTGGTGAAGGAAGCATGTGGTTACCATGGGGATTTGGAGCTATTCCAGGTCCATTCTAACCTCTTTTTTTGACTGCAGGTAATTTATTATTACACTCTGTGCTGGCTAGTTTTATGTCAACTTGACACAAGCTAGAGCCTCAGTTGAGAAAATGCCTCCATAAGATCTGACTATAGGGCATTTTCTTAATTAGTGATTGCTTGAGTATGAGGCCAGTAAGCAGCACCACAGTCCCCCCAGCCTCTACATCAGCTCCTGTCTCCAGGTTGCTGCCGTGCTTGAGTTTTTTCAGGGATGGACTATTGTGGTGATATTGTGTTCCCCAAAATATTGTGCATGCTAATAAACTTATCTGGGGTCAGAGAAGAGAACAGCCACAATATTAAACATAGAGGATAGGCAGTGGTAGCACACGCCTTTAATCCTAACATTCCAGAGGTAGAAATCCCTCTGGATCTCTGTGAGTTCAAGGCCACATTGGAAACATCCAGGCATAGTGACACACGCCTTTAATCCCAAGTAGTGAGCCTTTAATCCCAGGGAGTGATGGCAGAAAACAGAAAGATATATAAGGCATGAAGACCAGAAACTAGAAGCTTTTGGCAGGTTAAGCTTTTGGGCTTTGAGCAGCACAGTTCAGCTGAGAGGCATCCAGTCTGAGGAAACAGGATCACCTGTGGAATTGGTGAGGTGAGGAAGCTGTGGCTTGTTCTGCTTCTCTGATCTTCCAGCATTCACCCCAATACCTGGCCCCAGGTTTGATTTTGTTAATAAGACTCTTTAAGATTCCTGCTACAGACTATTACCTGGAAGTGTAAGCTGAACAAACCCTTTCCTCCCTGAGTTGCTTTTGGTCATGGTGTTTCATCACATGATTACTCTAAGAACACACTTGAAGTTGCTTTCCAGGACAGAGTATAGGCTTGATAAATGCTTTTATAATTACTCAATGCCACTAGCTTGCAAAGGAAATGATATCTCATTCCTGTAACTGTTTATCTCAACTAATAATGCTACATTTCAGTGACTAGCATCATCTATTACTTACTGACTGCACAGCTGGCATAGGATCTGTTTTGCTCTCAATTGTGGTGATATTTTATCTGTGCCCCCCAATAAAGCTGATCTGAGGATCAGAGGAAAAAGCCAGTCGCTACAGTAAACATAGAAGTCAGGCAATGGTAGCACACGCCTTTAATTCTAGCATTTGGGAGGTAGAGATCCATCTGGATCTCTGGGAGTTCAAGGCCACACTGGGAACAGAGCCAGGTATGGTGGCACATGCTTTTAATCCCAGCACTGACCATAGAGGTCTGGAGGTCTGTACAGACAGGCAGGAAGTGATAGTCCTGGGCAGAAAGAGGAGGTGATGTAACTGGACAGAGAGAGGAAGTAAAAGGGCATGGACAGAAAGGCATACAGGCGTGGGTATACAGGAAATAGGTCTCTCTCGAGGCTGAGGGTTGGTAAGGTGAGGTTGGCTGTGGCTTTTCCTATTCCTCTGATCTCTCAGTTTTAACCCCAATATCAGGCTCCAGATTTTTTTTTTTTATTAATAAGACTGTTTAGCAATTCATCTTACACTCAATGCCTTTCTTTGGTGGTAGTGTTACCAATTAAGATTAGCTGACTGAAAGGGAGTTGAAATTCTCCCACCTGACAGCTCTAGTCAGTTCATTTATCTTTCCCATTTAAGGAGTCCAGGAGTCAGGCCAGCATTGATGCCTAAGGGTAAGCAGGGACTTACCCTCTTTCAGTTCCCCTGGTCCCCATGGCTATCATTCCCAAGGCATCTCAGAGACAAAGGAGGCTGCTGAGTTCCTACCATGGTACCTATAATCTAGAGGGAGGAGGAAGCCACATCCTTACTTTAAGTACACTTCCCAGAAGTAGCAAATGCCATTTTTACTCATAGCTTAGACTCAGACAGATGGTTGTGAGTTTTCCCGCAGTCACTTTTATGTCCAGTTAAACGTAGGACCTTTTCTGCTAATGAAGGTGAGAGCGCTGGGTGCTGAATGCCAAGTAGCGGTCTAAGTTTGAGTGCTATCACCCTCAGTGGGGAGACTGAGTCCTACAGGGTTAAGTTGATTTGCTGCGGGCTCAGAGCCAGGATTCAAACCCACGTCAGCTCACCTTCAGGGTACTTAAGTTCTACTTTGAAGTGCTTCTACCTTAAAACAGTTATTTCACTCTATTCTATCTCATCTACTAAATTAGTGGGAAGAAAATCTTCCCAAGTTGCTAGGTCAACCTACTGAAACAATGGAGCTCTTTATTTCAACCTGCCTTGCTGGCAAAGGAAGTAATGTCGGTATCGACTTGTGCAATGAGGCCTTTACTTTTGCTGACCTTTTTCACAGGTGGATTCATAGAATTACTGACAGGTTTAGAAAGCTGGCTGGAAGACAGATTAAAGTCTTATTTTCAGCTTCTGCTTGTTGAGGGTTGCGACAAGTTTAAACCCCATTGGGACTTGCTTTGCTGTCCTCCGGATGGTTTAGATTTTACGCCAGATAATAAAGGGACAGAAGTTTCCTTAGGGCCAATAAGAATACGTGGAAAAATAATCTTATCCAGAAAAAAATCACCATAACCTTGTGATCTTTTTCTTCTCATGATATATTTTAAGGCAGTTTAGGGTATTGCTTCTAAGTTCTTTGAAAACTATTTATTGCCGGTTATCTGAAGATTCTCTAGTATCGTCCTGGAATGAAGATCTAACTTGAATAACTCATCATGTGCCAGGCCTCTTCTGGCTCCTTCCTCTTATTCTCTCTTGTCTTCCTCCTGCCCTTCCTCTTTCCTATCACTCAAGGTTTTTTTTTTTTTTTTTTTCGAGACAGGGTTTCTCTGTAGCTTTGGAGCCTATCCTGGAACTTGCTCTGTAGGCCAGGATGGCTTCGAACTCAGAGATTTGCCTGCCTCTGCCTCTTGAGTGCTGCGTTTAAAGGTGTGTGCCACCACTGCCTGGCTACTCAAGGCTTTTTTTAAAAAAAAAAAAAATGTTATGCTTTGGGGTTCTGAACTAGGGCCTCACACATGCTCTATCAGTAAGCTATGTCCCCAACCTCCCTTTCACTTTTTTTGACACAGGGTCTCACTAAGTTAACCAGGCTGGCCTTAAACTCACCCTGTCGCTCAGGCGAGCTTTAATTTGAAATCGTCCTGCCTCAGCCTCCAAGTAGTGGGATTTACAGGCTTGCCTGCTCCTCCAGGCTGTGTCTGTGAGACTCTGAAGGCTTTTTAGCCTTTGCATGCCGGCCTCGCTCTTTGTTCTCTGGCAGCAAAGGAGGACATATGAATGTGAGTAGTAACCAAAACGTAAATGTCATGACGTATATGTGTCACACACAAGGTCTGTATTTTGCCTAAAATTTCTAACATTTTAGGAGACGTCTGAAAATGTTTCAATACCATTCATAAAGTGATTAAGATAAATGACACATTTCAGTTTTCCCCACAAGTCCTTCATTTATTAAGCCACAAGTAACACTGGGAACACAGAGTGGTTAATGATCTGATGTTTTACTATTAGATCAACAGAGGTTTTCAGTGTTGTGACCAAAAAATGTGCTTTAAAGTGATGAGGCCTAAGATAAGAAAGAGGGAACTGTGGCACCAAAGAGATGCCAGGTCAGAGAGATGCAACCTCTTTATGACTTTGCTGTGTGTCTTTAGTCCTTTGCAAACTCTGAGTAAGATCGGGTCCAGGGTCCAAAAGAGAATTTCCAGAAGAACACAAATGTTTCTATAGTCATGATAAAACACCACACCCAAAAGCAACTTGTGGAGGAAAGGATTTATTTGGCTTATACATCCCTATCATGATCCATCCCCCAGGAAAGTCAGGGCAGAACTCAAGGCAGGAATGTGGAGGCGGGAATTGAAAGAGAGACCACGGACGAGTGCCGTTTACTGGCTTGTTCCCCATGCCTTGCTCATTGTGCTCTCTTAAAAGATCCAGGACTCCGTGCCTGGGCCCTTCCACATCAGTCATTAATTAAGAAAATGCCTTACAAACTTACCTATAGACCATCTTATGAAGGCATTTTTGTTCTCAATTGAGGTTCATCCTTCCAGAAAACTCTAGTTTGTGTCAAGTTGACAAAAACCAAAGACCAGTAACAAACAACAAAACAAAACAAAAACAACAACATCAAAACCAAATCAGGACAGAGCTTTCTCACAAATACCTTTGTTATGAACTTGTATTTAAATAACTAATACATTAATACATATCCTTTACTAAAATTTTAAAAGTTCCATTTCAAATTTTTAACATTTTTAAAATTATTTATTTGTGTCACGTGCATGATTGTACTGTGTGTGTGTGTGTGTGTGTGTGTGTGTGTGTGTAGCTCAGAGAACAACTTCCAAGAGTTGGTTTCCTCTTTCTTTCTTTCTTTCTTTCTTTCTTTCTTTCTTTCTTTCTTTCTTTCTTTCTTTCTTTCTTTCTTTCTCTCTTTCTTTCTCTCTTTCTTTCTTTTTCTTTCTCTTCTTCTTCTTCTTCTCTTTCTTCTTCTCCTTCTCCTTCTTCTCCTCCTCCTCCTCCTCCTTCTTCTTTGTGCAGCTTTGGAGCCTGTCCTGGAACTCACTCTGTAGACCAGGCTGGCCTTGAACTCACAGAGATCCACCTGCCTCTGCCTCCTGAGTGCTGGGATTAAAGTGTCTTTTCTGGTTTTCTCTTTCTATCATGAGGTTTCAAGGGACTGAATACAGGTCCTCAGGCTTGGTGGTAGGTACTTTTACTCACTGACCCATCTCAGTAGCGCATATATTTCCAATAATTTTTGCTGCATCTTCAGAGATTACTACCCATTCTCTTTACTTTAATTAAGTTAAAGGGTGTTGGGTACTAGAGCCTTGAGGTCAAAAGTATAGTGGAGACAGATGACATAGGTTGTATATATCAGTTTCACTTGTCTTAATCTCTTGGTGCTACGGTTGGTTTCTTTGGAATCATGTCTACTGATACATTAACACTTCACCTGGACTACCTCATTTAGCCTTTGCAGCAACACTTCAAAGGAGTAGATGATGATGTTTGTCCAAATCAAGAGTGAGAAAGTTGTGTGAAAACCTCAATAATTCACTTAGCTAGTAAGGAGTTGATACTCCACAGGTAACTGTAGTAATAAAATTACACCAAGTGAAAAACGTGTATACCAGGTGTATATCATAGTGTTCCGCACACACTTGATGTTAATGAACAATTTCTAGAAGCAATTAGCTTTTTGTAAGAAGTCATTTGTTATTGTTGTGGGTAGGGTGCGTGATGTGTGTGGGGTGCACACGTCAGAGCACACATGTAGAGGTCAGAGGACAGCTGAACCTTTATGTAGTAGGTTCTCCTTAATGAGTTCCAGGGATTGGCCTCAGGTTACTAGGCTTTGTGGCAAGTCCTTTATCCCTTTAGTAAACTCTCATAGAGTAGTTTTTTTTTTTAAAGATTTATTTATTTATTTATTTATTTACTTATTTACTATGTATACAGAAGAGAGTGCCAGATCTCATTACAGATGGTTGTGAGCCACCATGTGGGTGCTGGGAATTGAACTCAGGACCTCTGGAAGAGCAGTCGGTGCTCTTAACCTCTGAGCCATCTCTCCAGCCCTAGAATAGTTTTAAGAATTTCAAATCATTGCCTGGACACTAAAAAGAATTGCTAGAGTCTGTGCTTTTGTCAGATTGCAGATTCCAAATATATTTTAGAGCTCTCTCTGAACCACTAATTATTGTTTTATGATTTTGAATTTATCAATGAAGCTCAAAACCGAAGAACATTTTTATTTAAATAGATCATTTTCCTGTAGCTCATGCAGGTCTTGAATCTGTAACTAGCTGCTGCCACTTCTGGAGTAGCTGGGACTGCAGGCCTGCACCACCAGGCCCAGCTATGATTTTTATTATACTTTCTAACGGTTTTTCTGAGTTTGCAAATGGGAAACTATGCATGTTGTGATTGTGATTTTACTATTTGTGCATACACATTTAAAATTAGTTGGAACCCAAATATTACTTAGAATATTTTTGGCAATGAATAAAAAGAAACCCAATTTAAAATGGTAACTGTAATCAAAGCCCTTTAATCACATGGTAAGGAGTACAGAGGTAGTACTGTTCTGAGACTGAATCCACTGTGTTATTAAGAATGGACGTTCCTTTTACTTCCCTGAGATCCCAGGCTTAGTGTGACTGGCTGAGTCCTTAGGCTTCATTCTCATCAGTGCATGATGGCTGCTGCACCGGAGGGTTGTTTCCATCCATGTAATACCTTTCCTAGTAGAACCTTTGCTAAGGCCGCACTGGAACGTGCCCACTTGGCCACAATTGCTTCACTATCCTGGTGTAAGTCATTCAGTTTACTAAGAAATTGAGATTGTCACAATTGGCCGCTATTAATCCATACTGAAAGTTTGGAGGACCGGAGAGCGTCTATTGTTGTGGAATATTACTTTAACTAGGCAAAGATGTGTTACATTTGTTTATGCTGCAGAATCTTACTTTAACTGTGTGAAGGTGTGTTACATTTCTCTATGCTGCATTTGTTGAACGATGTAAGGATGTTACATTTGTTTGTGCTGCATGTGTTTAATGATGTAAAGATGTGTTGCGTTTGTTTCCCCTTGCCTGCCTAAGGCACCTGATTGATCTAATAAAAAGCTGAATGGTCAATAGCTAGGAAGAAGAGGATACGTGTGGCTGGAGGGTAGAGAGAATAAATAGGAGGAGGAATCTAGGCTCAAGAGAGAAGAGGAGAAGAAGAGAACTATTGAATACCCAGGGTCCCAGGGATTTCACTACGTCCAGCATGGGATATCTGAGGAAAAAATAAAATCTACGTACACTATGCTCTTATGTCTGTTAACTTTATTCCTCTAAGACAAAATTCTATCAATACAGCTATAGCTCCATCAGGCATTCAGGACAAGAATAAATATAGATACACCAAACTCTTTATCTGTCTACTTTATTTTTCCTGGGATGAAATCCTGTCTATATAGCATCAGTTCTGTCCAGTTCCCCAGCCCATAGTCCTGATAATGACTAAACTCCTATGCTTCCAGCCTCATCTTTGTCCTCCATTTTCCTCACTCTCCATGTCCACTACTCTCTACTCCTGGCACTCAGAAAACTCTACCCAAGATCTGTTTACCCTCTATGAAACGTGTCTTCCTCTCTTTTCTCTCACCATGCCCTTCTGTCTGTTCTACAGAAAAATGCCTGTTTTCTCTCTCTGGCCTTGTGGTTCTCTGCCTCCTCGGGAATGTTCCTCCACCCTACCTTCTACCTTGATATGTAAAAACCTTTTTTATTCTCAGTCAGTTGCTCTGGAGAGTCACTAGGCCTCAAGGTGAGGAGATGGTCTGAGCTTCATTTGCACAAGAAACAAAGCTATGACCTTATCCACTACTGGCTCTAGAAAGGAAGTTCAGCAGATCTGGGAAGCTGAACTGTTAGCCAAAAGGTCTGGAAATATTTTTGGCACACAGGAATTGCATAGTAGAAGACAGCTGAAATATCAAAGGCTGGATAGCACCAAATAGTCATAATAAATGGCTTGCCTTTTGACAGACCCTTGGCCGGTCAAAGTATAGCTTTAGTACACAGCTGAACCTCTATAATATATTCTTGTGGCCCACAAGAGGGAACGAGGGAGAAAGAGAGGGACATGTCCAGGCCAGAAGCCAAGCAGCTGCTAGCCAGCCAGCCATGGAGACAGCACGAAAATAAGATATACAGAAAGTAAGAAAGGTAAAAAGCCCCAAGGCAAAAAAGTAGATAAAGAGAAACAGATTAAAATAAGAGCTAAGATAAGGCTGAGCATTCATAACTAACATTAATTTTCCATGTCATGATTTGGGAGCTGATTGGTGGCCCAGGAGAAAGCCTGGTACAGTCATCCTCCTTTGGATAATGTGCTCAAGGGTAGACAAGCCTGAGATGTTTGTTATTATAGAAAAACAGTTTGAAAAAAAGTTTTAATTTCAGAATTTTCATTCTGAGAAATTATACTCAGACTCAAAGCTCAATAAAAAAATTTTTTTGTTACTCACAAGTTCATATATGATGCTTAGTGTGTGGTTTGAAATCTACTCACTCTTATTTTCAACTAATATACTTTTTCACTTATTTATTCCATGCTAGAGCATTGCTGTTAGTGCTAAGGCCAACATGAAAAGTGTGCAAGGAATGTTTCAGGAGCAAGTAACAGGATATATAATAAAAGTGTCTTAAGCAACCAGGACATTTAATATTTACCTCATTTGAGAAATTTCCAGAACCTCTTAGCTGATTTCCATAGTTTCATTAGCAGGACAATGCCACACTGGTACCTTCTGAAAAAAAGGAGTGTGTGAAACTATGTAACAAAGCTTCAGGGTGTGTATACATCATTGTCCACAAATATAATGGAGGCGCTTTATAAGGGAAGACATAGATGGTGGTTCCATATACATGGTATCTTATGTAGTATCCTTTGTGGTGTTAATTCTCTGCCTGTATCATGGAAACATTAACAACAAGTGAAGAGTGTTTCTCATACTCTAATACTTGCAAGTATATAAGTGAAAACTTTATAGTAAGTACTTCTTGGTGTTGGATTTTGTTTACTCAGACCAAAAAAAAAATTGCTTACATGAAGTTGATCAGAATTTGGGGCTGTGGTTAGTAGACTTCACTTGGGTTAGGTTGAAGATGTTGCAAGGAGGGATGGCATGCAGAAACAGACATTGTGACAAATGTGAGCTGGGTCTGAGCACAGTGCTGATTTCCTCTAGAGCCAAACAAGCTTCTTGCACCTTCAGCTCATTTCTCCAGCTGCTTCTCTGAGTAGTTGGCTTCTTGCAGGAAGAGAGTATATTTCTGACTCTGAGGATGGTGCCTGGTCCATAGTGGGACCTCCTGAAGGTTGGAGGCTGGACATGACCTTTCAGAGAAAAAAAATTGGAGAGAAAAGGTCAAAAATTTAAATCACGTTGTCTTCACATATTTAAGAATAATTTTAAATAGGAAAAGTAGCCAAACAGTAGGTGAGCTCTAGAACTTCCTGAGAGGTCACTTTGTCTCATTTGTAATTTCTATCTTCTCCAGGGGATGGCCCCTTTGAAATCATGAGGTATTTGTACAAACTGCTTGGGTCTACATGGTCCAGCAGTGGGCTAACATGCAAATGAGGTGGAACTCAAACACAACTGTCAAAACACACTGTGATGGAGAGCAGTCCCCCCCCCCCCCACACACTGTGCAAGCCTCAGTGGTGGTTCTGCCCGCACGCCAGCTGCCTCTGCTCCTGACTCTGAGTGAAACCACGTAGTGGCTGTTCTTATTTATTTCTTTCAAAACCTCCAAAAATATTTCCCAAATTAATTTTTAACCATTGCCTTATTATATTGTTATTTATGCTACAAATATCCTTCATGGATGATACTGCTTTCTTTTAAATGCGGACACACTCAAGTTTTGGAGAATAGAGTAAGAGGGCTTTCTGTTGTTGGTTGTTTTTTACTCTTTTGGGGGGGCCCACCACCTAGCTCCCAGATAAATCACACACGGACAAAGCCTTATTCTTACTTAAAAATGCCTGCCCATAGCTTGGTTTCTCTCTCTCTCTCTCTCTCAAGACTTATTTATTATGTGTACAGTATTCATGCCAGAAGAAGGCACCAGATCTCATTGTAGATGGTTGTGAGCCATTATGTGGTTGCTGGGAATTGAACTTGGGACCTCTGAAAGAACAGCCGGTGCTCTTAACCTCTGAACCATCTCTCCAGCCTGCTTGGTTTATTTCTTACCAGCTTTTCTTAACCTAAATTATCCCATCTGTCTTTTGCCTCTGGGCTTTTACCTTTTCTTATTTCTGTGTATCTTACTTTAACTCTTCTCCTCCATGGATGGCTGGATGGCTGGATGACTGGCCCCTAGCATCCTCCTCTCCTCTTCTCCTAGATCTTTTTTTCTCCCAGATTTCTCCTACTATATCTTCTCTCTGCCTGTCAGCCCCTCCCATCCTTTCTCCTTCCTCTCTATTGGCCATTCAGCTCTTTATTAGACCAATTAGGTATTTTAGACAGCCACAGTAACACAGCTTCACAGAGTTAAACAAATGCAACATAAAAGCATGAAACACATCTTAAAATAATATTCCCCAACACTTTCTATAGAAAGGAGGGCTTTGTTTCCCTGGTGGAGGCCGGTTGAAGTGCTGGAGGGAAGACAGAGCTGAGCACTGACCTAGCTATCTGACCTGCAGCTGATTCATCTGGACTTTGCCTCATCAATACCTGTCAGTGGCTCAGTTTCCACACCTATAAAAAAGAGGTGTGTGAGAGGATTCCCCATGATGTCTCCTAGCTTTAAAGTTTTATGACTGGAACATATCAAATGCCAGTATTTATCAGAACGGAAGTGGGTTAGGGTTAATAATTACCCTATAAGTTAAGTTTATCATCTCATATTTTAAGAATGAAATTAAAAAATATATATAAATTATATCATACACTTAAGAAAATCCTCCAGGCTAGGCTGGAGATTCTCCCAATGCATACATGAGTCTCTGTATGGGCCCCACCACCACCAACCTAAATATATGTGTGTTTGCATGTATACATTGGTATAAAATAATAAACTGAAAAGGCTCATATTAACAAACACACAACATGAATAACATGACTGGGATAATATTACATATAGAAGGCTCTTCGCTTGTCTGTTTTTAAAATTTAAATAGAATGTATATATATGTATAACTACATATTTTTTTCTTATCTGTTGGTTTTTTGAGACAGGTTTCTCTGTATAGTCCTGGCTGTCCTAGAACTTGATCTGTAGACCAGGTGACCTCAACTCAGAGATACACCAAATGCTGGGAATGAAGGCGTATACCACCACTGCCTAGCATTTATTTATTATAATTATAATAATAATAAATATTATTTATTTATTTATTATAACCATGTGTGAGGGTACAGGCAGAGGTCATAGGACAAGCTCTAGAAGTTGATTCTCTCCTTTACTGTGGGTTCCAGTATTGAACGTAGACCTTCAGGCTTTTATAACACTCACCTCATGAGCCCTCTGTTTGGCATCTGTTTGTGGTTTTGAGCCCCAGTCTTCCTACATAGCATAGGCTGGCTTGATCTCTTGACCTGCTTGCCTCTGCCTCCTAGAGATTATAGGTTTGTGATACCATGACTATTTCTAATGTACTTTTGAATTCTTAGTCCCATTGTGAACACTTTCCCACCCCTTTAAGAATTTTTTTTAAAAGGGAATATTTTCCTTTTCTACAAATATTCATACTGCTGAATACAAAAAATACAAATCATTGCATAACTACACTCTTATAGCTACCACCTGACTCAGGAGGTTGAATTGCAATGATCACCCCAGAAACACCTAAAATTAAAAAAAAAATTGTGTGTGTGTGTGTGTGTGTGTGTGTGTGTGTGTGTG
>CABHPR010101479.1:2046-16553 GCA_902168415.1 Peromyscus melanophrys
TCTCTCTCTCTCTCTCTCTCTCTGTGTCTCTCTCTCTCTGTCTCTCTCTCTCTGTCTCTCTCTCTCTGTCTCTGTCTGTCTCTGTCTCTGTCTCTGTCTCTCTCTCTCTCTCTCTCTCTCTCTCTCTCTCTCTCTCTCTGTGTGTGTGTGTGTGTGTGTGTGTGTGTGTGTGTGTGTGTTCCAGTCTGTATCTGAAGAAGAACATAGGTGGTACAGTGGGCCAGTTGCTCTTCCTGGTGGCGGCAGCAGTAGGAGTCACCACTGGTGGTAGCAGCAGGGATAATAATACCTGTCTAATAAGAAGGTTTTTTATTTAACTTGCTCCATATGACTTGACTGTCAAGCAAGCTTGAATCCTCAGGCCCCAGTAGAGCCCTTTTGAGCTCTTGAATATACTGTAAGTGCTAATATAATACAGGAAAGATAAAGTCATAGGCAAGGCTTTGTCCTAACAAGATGAGACCAGAAGCAAAAGCCTTTGTCTCTGTCACCTCCTGATAATTGTTGTTTTACTTCTAGAACCCTACCCACTTACCGCCATCTATCCCTAGTACCAGTCACAGCTGCTCTAGTATCTTGGCCATGCTAATGGCTATAGGCCTTGATCAAGGAAGCCTCTGTTTGTGGGTTGAGGTTAAGGGGTGGATTCTGGGAGGAGGGGAAGATTGCAGCACATATTAGAGACTTAGGGAGATGGGACCGTTTCTCACTCAAAGAGCTTGCCTGTTGTTTTGCTCTATTGTATAGGGTTCTTCTATCTCTCCCTTTGTCTGCTGGATTCAAGAGACAAGCTGGGAATTGTGTGGGGTACAATTGGTCTTTTCTACCATTCCTTTCTATGAAAGCCCTTCCTCTCCTCCCTTTGATGAGTTCCCAGATTCACACTGAATTTCCATCATGGAGCTGGTCCTTGAGGTGTGCCCAGGGCATGGGAAAGGAGGGAGGGCTCTGGAGCACTTGGCTCCTGCTTAAAGAGACCAAATCAGGATCAGGACAGTCAGTGGGATGGGCCTTAATCTGAGTCACAATAGCACTGTTGATCTCTGACAGCAAACGTTGCTGAGAAGGAAAGTTCTATCACAGATTAATCATGCTTGTTTGGGGGATTTGGAGATAAATATAACCAATTCTGAACTAATGTCTTCCTTATATTTTCACCACAGGCTTTGGTTACATCCACTTTAACACTAGATAAGAGGTATCTTTGGTTTTCAATTTAGGAAATAAGTTTGTTCTCCCAAACAAGATTAGAAGTTTTCTGAGGAAGGGGAATTGGTCTCTTCCTTTCTATTTCTTGCAGCATCTATGTTACTAGTGCTGTGTTTAATGTTAGTGTCCTCAAGTCACTGAAACACAAAGAAAAAGGAAGCATCATTAATTTTCTCTGTGACCTCTCATCAAAATGAGACATTGACATCTCATTGAGTAGCAGTTGTATTATGTAATTCTTTTATACTGACTCCACCACATCACAATTTATACTTAGCTGGGAAATGACAGAATGCCTTTTAACATTCAAAAGCCTGTTGACCCTGAGGTATTCTGAAACAGAGAGCTTATGGTTTTAGGCTGCTGCTCACATGTTCCCAAGTTCATTTCTTGGATTGTGAAAAATCGAAGTGAACCCAATGGACTTTTATTCAGAATCCTTTGACTGTCAACTACTTTGATGAAAAGACAATCTCTTATATGTTCTGAGTTTTCCCCTGTTGGAATTCAAATTTTGACTTTTGCTTGGGCAGATTAGCTGTGGTTCCATACTTCCGCTGAACTTAAATGCCCCTTAGAACAAACATTTCATCTGAATTTTGAGGAAAATAACATCAGATGCTTGTTTTGATATTGTTAAAATATTTTATAACCTAACAGCAGTCGATTTTTCTCAAGGCATTTATGTTGGATTCCACATTAGAGAGAGACTCACTAAAGTCTGTGTCCTTGTTCCTTGCCTTGAACATCAGTAGAACAGAAAGGGGGGTGTTAAGTTATTATCTGAGAACTAAGAAAATAGGTGTAAAAATAAAGTCGTGGTGATTTAGAGTTGCTCCTAAAGTTTTGTCTCCCAGTAAAAACACTAAATGTAACATTTTCTGGTTATTTTGATGACCACCAGATGATCATATGTCCAGGATGGTAAATCATTCTTTGTTTCACCACTTGATGGGAAGAGGGAAGAATCATCCTTAGTGTAGATGACATAGAAGGGTATCAGCTAAAGCATTGAGTAGATTTCTCTGTTTGGCTGACAAGAGCTCAAGTTCCTGATCACACCTGCCTCACCACTAGACCATCCCATGGTGAAAATGCCGGGGTGAGTGAATGGGCACAGGATGACCACTTGCCAGGGTAGATGGCTCTCCTTACCCTGGGCTAAATAAACAGTCTGCCATTGTTTACTGGATCTGACCCCCTCCCCACCCCCAGGCCTGCAGGGCCTTGCAGAATACCAATGAGGCTCCTGAGATCTCAGGAGAAAACAAGGCTTCTTTGTCTGGGGAAGTTATGGAGGGCTGTGTCCAAGGCTTGACCCTTTGCTGGAGAGAGAGAGAACAGTAGGGTCAGTGACCTCCCCACCCCCACCTCAGGCTTCAGAGACCTTCTTTACTAGAAGAGTCTAAGAGTCTGAGGGTGGAGAGGAGTTAAAAGGGCAGAGAATGAAAATGGTGGTGTGTTTACTTCCAAGTGCCTTTTCTTGACTTACTGGATATATGTAGTATCTTCACTTAATGATAAAAAAATAAGATCAGTTTCTGGAACGTCTCCCCAAGACAGTGATCAGTTTCAGCTGTTTTGCTTTACTTTGGTGTATACATGCATGTATTGTACACATCTGTGCAAGCGTGCACATGCACACACATCATAGGCCAGTAGTGAACATCTCTCTTGCAAAGTTCATGTTGAGTAAACTCAGCCTCTACTCACTGTAGCACAGCTACAAACCAATTGATTGCCTCTCGTGGTGTGCTTCAGCTTGGGGAAAATGAAAGGGACCCAATTCAGCTACAAATGTTTGCTACGTACTTTGGCTTGGGCTTCTGAGCCATATCTCTAATGTAATGTACAAGGATCTTCCAAGAAGACACTCTTTGAAGTCCAGGGAAGGCTGTCCTTTCAGTGAGTGGTGGGTAATAGGGCTCACTTATTCTGAGGTTCTGATAAAAGAGACAAATAAATGCCTCTATCCCAGCTTTTCTATGATACACATAATTTGATCTTTAAACATCTGTTGACATTGTTCAACTTAGCTGTGAAAATCACATGTTTAAGTATCTGAGGTTTTAATAAAAACTGAGCTCATATTAAGGGGATCAGATAATAAACTTGAATTTCTCCTGGTACTCTGTTGTAGATAATTGAACTTGGCTTAGAGAAATACATTAATATAAAAGTCCAAACTTTAGAAAATTATTTTCATTCTATAAGACGATAAGGAGCTACAACATACTTATCACAAACTAGTACTTTCTCAGGCACATTTCCTGATTATCTCTGTGTACATTTACTGTAGGAATAGATGTATAAAAATCAACTGACCTATATATGTATGTATGTATGTATGTATATATACATTACTAAATATGTGTGCACATATATTTTATATATTATATACACATGCATATATTAAATTTATACTATCTACATCCACTATCTGATATATCTATTACATATACATCCTATTTAAAGATCTTAACATTTTCATTTTTCCACCTTTTGCAGATCTGGTCAAGAGGCCAGAGGGAACCACATGTGTATCTGTCTAGTCAGCCATCTACTTGGCATTTGATCAGTTTCTTTTCATAAACACCACAACTCGGGCCATAGCTGCTTCCAGGGCCGGTGACTACTTGATGTACCTTTCTTATTTCTCAGCAACGCTGGTACAGGGCTGAGAGTACCTGTCTGGGGATCTCAGGTATTCTTAGCACTTTAAGACACCTGTGTTCCCAGGCCCTGTGTGTTCCCATGGCCTGTGTCCCATGCCAGAAAGCTGCTGTGGTCATTACAGAAAGTCTCTTTGTGGCTGTACCTACAGAATCTCAGTGTAATTTTGAGGGTACAGAAACTGGGCAAGCTACAGTGGTATGCAGCAAACGTTCAAAACATCGACAAATCATCAAGCCTTTATTAAAATATATCTCTATTGAATAGGGAATCAAATACTCTGGAGCTGTCTGACATGGATTCTGTAGAAGCAGCAAGCAGTCTTAACCACCAAGCCCTCACTCCAGCCCCAAGTCTGCATTTTCATTGTCACAATTCTTTTTATTATTGTGTGCAAAAGCAACCTTCCTTGTCCTGTGCCAGTTCCTTTCTTCTCTGGGTTGATCCCTTCTATCTAGATAAGAAGGATTTGGCATTCCTTGCAACAAATATACATCATGTGTCGGAATGTCCAGAAACATGCAGTTTCCATCATATCGTCCACCTGGACTGCTCTTTCAGTTCAAATTGTGTCTGAAAATACTAACATCTATGGTTCACGCGCTTCTTCTGAAATTCTAAATGTATTTACTCTCTGTAGCCATTTACTTGGTTTCCTGGAATTGTTGGTGGAAAACATTACACCTGCTTCATTCATTCTTCCTCTGTCATCTGAAGACTTCCAATCTGGCAGAGTTTGTCCCTTTTCTCTTTTCATATCCCATGTACAGTGCTGGGCACATTTATTCCATAGTTGATGAATAATTAAAATAAGTCAACAGACTACAAAAGTAAGAAAAGTGGGGCTAATCTTATCACTTTCCTGGATTGCTACTTGAATTAGTTGATTCCTTTTAAAAAACCCATATATTCTGTGTATTGAACATGAGGCTTCATTTTTAAGAATGGGACAAAATAATGAATGTGGGTCAATCTCACATTCCCAAAGCTAAAACCTGTCGATTCTCCTTTAGAACTCCCAAGATAACCACTCTCTGTGCTTGGCAGCATGGGCTGCTTGGCCCAGCGATGTATGTGAGTGGATGAGTTACCTGTTATGCATACCTGACTCCCCCTTCTTCCCTAGGCTTGTTAGAGTGCTGTGCAAGATGTCTGGTTGGGGCCCCCTTTGCTTCCCTGGTGGCCACTGGATTGTGTTTCTTTGGAGTGGCACTGTTCTGTGGATGTGGACATGAAGCTCTCACTGGTACAGAGAAGCTAATTGAGACCTATTTCTCCAAAAACTTCCAGGACTATGAGTATCTCATTAATGTGTAAGTACCTCCCCCCTCCCAGACCCACGTCTTTTTTTTTCCCTCACCCTGTCGTGGAGGTACAAAACTCATCAGCATCTTCATGACTAGTAGGGGACCAGTGTGGAGCCAGATAGAATTCCTGACCATCTCTCTGTGTACAGAGTCTCCTGTGCCATGTTGGAAGCTCTAAGTGAGGGGATAATGTCAGGTTCAGAAAAGAGGTATGCCTCCTCTCACTCCTCCCTGTTGACTCACACAGGGTCCAGTGTCTGCTAGGTGTGTTTAATGTTGTGTGAGTTGTCTCCACAATGGCAGGTGGAGGTCCAATGATGGGGCAGAGTGGAGTCCCTGGTTTGACACACTGTTCTTGTGTACTCAGGCTTAGTCTCGCCTACTCCTAGAGCAAGTCAGGCTACAGTTGTTCACGCCTCTCCCAGTTTGTCTAGCATATCTCTCCTGTGGAGTAGCACTTCTGACGGGTCAGGCAAGGAGTGGCAAGCTTGCTTCTCTAGGATGCAGGATAACAAGAATTCCGGGGGTTGGGGAGAGAAGCACATGCTTTTGCCCACCTACCATCTGGCTTCATTCACTTCAGTGAAGAAAAGGTGAAGGAACTCAGGAGAAACCTAGTGATTCCTCTCAAGAACCTCTAGCTCCTTAGGCATGTACCTTTACTAACTGACGAAAAGAGCTATGTCCTCTGAATAAGGTCGCCTGGACTTTTCCATCTGTCAATGCAGGATTCATGCTTTCCAGTATGTCATCTATGGAACTGCCTCTTTCTTCTTCCTTTATGGGGCCCTCCTGCTGGCTGAGGGCTTCTACACCACCGGCGCAGTCAGGCAGATCTTTGGCGACTACAAGACCACCATCTGCGGCAAGGGCCTGAGCGCAACGGTAACAGGGGGCCAGAAGGGGAGGGGTTCCAGAGGCCAACATCAAGCTCATTCTTTGGAGCGGGTGTGTCATTGTTTGGGAAAATGGCTAGGACATCCCGACAAGGTGATCATCCTCAGGATTTTGTGGCAATAACAAGGGGTGGGAGACAATTGGGCGTGAGTCTGTGGCCTCATCCCCACCCAAGGTTGGGTCCTCTCCAGAGGCCTGGCTTTTGAGTGAGGAAGCGATGGCTACAGCCGAACGATATGGTCAGGAAGAACGTGGTGCCTGGCCGGCTTAGCCTAACCTTCCAAAGGTTCCCTAAAAAATTTCATATCAAACTGAAAAGCATGAATTTTGTAGGATGTTTTGTACAATAAGACCATTTCTAACCAATCTGTTGGTATCCCTTTATTTTGTTCCTAGCAAGGACTACAAGAATGGACCAGACTATACAAGAATCTAAAATACTTGTCATGGGATTGAGACTTAGACACGTAACCTGAAATGGAGGGTGGACCATAGAAATTAAAGAATTGACCCAAGTCACAGTATTCTGGGATCGTATTACTATTGGGGGTCCCAGAGAGAATTAGACTAGATCTGCATATTTCACATTTATCTTTGGGCTAGCTATGTTTTAGAAAGACATGTATTGGTTTTTAGTTTCTAGAGTTAAAGATCTTTTGGGGTCTGAACATGTGTGTGTTGTGGTGATGACTTCTTGTGACCAGCAGTTAGCTTAGAATGGTTTTAGATCTGAAATTTAAATCTCCTATTGGCACTGTTCAGTGACTAGGGAACAAAACTCCAAAGAACATCTTGCAAGCTCAGCCTAAGGCACAAAATGGCACAACTTTCTTTCAGGACTTTTTTATTTTTACTTCTTTACACCTTCTCTGCCCTCCAAATCCCCTGAAGCCCCTCTAACCCAGGGATCCGCCTCACCCCAACTCCCACCCACTCCCCTACCCTCCATCACACTTGGGGCCAGTTCTCTAAGAGACACTGCCCATGACACTTCGCAGAAGTGCCCTGCTCACTAATTCCATTTGAGGGAGATGCCTGGAATCTGACTTCATTGGCATATGCCACTCCGGGATCTTCCAGTTTGTGTTTCAGGGTCTGCACACCGATGCTGATTTTTAACCACCCCATGTCAATTGTTTTAGTTTGTGGGCATCACCTATGCCCTGACTGTTGTGTGGCTCCTGGTGTTTGCCTGCTCTGCTGTGCCTGTGTACATTTACTTCAATACCTGGACCACCTGTCAGTCTATTGCCAACCCCAGCAAGACCTCTGCCAGTATAGGCAGTCTCTGCGCTGATGCCAGGATGTACGGTGAGTTGGATGTGGGGGTCTCAGATTCCCTGGCGTCTATGGAAGCGACGTGTACTGTTTTTGTCCTAGGGTGAGGAGGATGGTGATTATGGAAGTATTGTAAGATGATGAATAAATGCACCTTAATTTATTAATCTCTTTCCTGAAACCAAGGATTCCCCCCGCAGAAAGGGAACATGGAAGTTTTAGGAGGGTTGGTTTGTTTGTTTTTTGGCTGTTCTTACTCCTTTTCTCTGACTGAGTGCTATTACCAACCCCCAAAGCAGCACATTTCAATACTATCAGATTTCAGCATTATTCAATACCACCTTTGCTTTTATATAATTTTAGAAAGGAGGATCATGCTTATTGTCGATATCAGGTTTACTGCCAGGATAGAGAAGGTAGAAAGGCTCTGGAGGAAGCCTCCACATGGCCCTCTAGCTCTATGAAGTTTACTCTACTTGATTTTTGTGCCTTAGGTGTTCTCCCATGGAATGCTTTCCCTGGCAAGGTTTGTGGCTCCAACCTTCTGTCCATCTGCAAAACAGCTGAGGTAAGTGAATGACTAGGGTTATTTTTGAAAGAGATTGGCTAATAACATAGAAATGGCAGCCTATAACAGAAGTTTCTCCTCATGACCTTCAGTTTCAAGGATTGTAGTCTCTCCATGTTGGACTTTGAATAAGCAGATTTCCCTTCTACAAAATAATGGCTAAGTGTGCCTGAACCAGTGAGCATACTGATTAAAAGTAAAAGTACCTATTTTCCCCAGAGCTGCATCAGGAATCTTACTTTCCCAAACTCCCCTCATTAACAGAAAAATGTATAGCTTTAGATAAAGGTAATACTTAGTAGTAAAATTTCCCAAATGAGAATCTTCCTTAAGGTTAAAAACTTCTCAAGAGAATAGGCCATGCACAAAGACCCACATTTGAAACTCCATGTTTTCAGTGAAATAAGTACACTTGAAAAAAAGAAAATGCTTCATTGAGAACATGTATATGCCGTAGAGGCAAGGGAATAAAAGCAAATCCTGGGGAGAAAGTCAGAAAAACAACATCTTTGAAAACGAAGTATCGACTTTGAAATTTGGGATCCTGGGCACAACTGTAGGAAATGAGTTAATTTTTGTGGGATCATTCATCTGTTTCCTGAGTCCTTGGGATACTGTGGTTACGAGGTGCCATGACAGACAAATGGGAGGGTGACACATAGGGAAGTGAAAATTTAGTTAGAGACACAAAATTAACATACAGGAGAGAGAGCAATGCAGCCAGCAAACTGCGCTCACTCTTTAGAGTGGCTCATGCTTTGCTTTTCTGTTATATGAAATAATTCTCTTGCACACATTTTCCTGCAGTTCCAAATGACCTTCCACCTGTTTATTGCTGCATTTGTGGGTGCTGCAGCCACACTAGTTTCCCTGGTAAGTTGTTTTAAAATAATATTAGAAAATAAATGCTCCAGGGATAGCTTGAGTAGTGTTAGGCTGAGACTAGAAGAGAGACTCCTTCCAACTTTGAAAGGCTGGAGAGAAGCTATGAGAAGGGTCAGCAAAGTGTGGGGCTCCATATTCTGCCGTGGGTATCACTAAACAGGATTTGCTGTATCCCGGGATTCTGTACAGTAGAAATTTCTTAGATAGTCTCTAGTGGACTTAAGTACTCTCGGGGAGACTGGAGGGACCTGCTCATGTTAGAATTGTTATGACATGCGGCAGTCCTACGCCCCAGGCCCTGCAGGTGGTGTTGGTACAGTACCAATGCAGTATGCTCATTCCAGAGGCACTGAAGGGCAAGGTGATTTCCCTCAAGTCTCAAGCAGCAGTTAACCACAAGGAAGAGCTCACAGAGTCCTCCTCAGTACCTGGAGGCTTTCACAGAAATCCAGCTCACTTCTACTTTGTACAATCAAGTGATGCATAAAAGATAGGAGGGCTATGCTCATGCAGTAGCTGTGTGTCTATAGCAAACCCTCTACGACTCCAAGTCACTTCCACATGCTGACATGACAGAGCACAGGCCTGGCTAATTTCCTTAAGGAAAGGTCAGTGGTTAGCGGAACCTAGCTGTGGAATACATCTTTATTGATTAGGTTATCTGGGCGACTGTTTAAGTGTCTAATAGAAGATTTCTATTCACATATATAGAAAAAAGAACAACAATGTGCCTTTTAGTTTTTTTGTTTTGTTTTTTTTTTCAGACAGATGATTTCCTATTATTTAGTTGTGATTTTATTTCACACTCTCCCTCATTCCTAAAAGGTTTTGGGTCGAGAGACCTTCCCTTTCTACTCACTCATCTTCTCTCTTCTGTTCCCTACAGCTTACCTTCATGATTGCTGCCACTTACAACTTCGCCGTCCTTAAACTCATGGGCCGAGGCACCAAGTTCTGATCTCCCGTAGAAAGTCCCCTTTGTCTAATAGCGAGGCTCTAACCACACAGCCTTCAGTGTTGTGTCTCCTCTCTTAACTCTGCCTTTGCCGCTGATTGGCCCTCTTCTTACTTGATGAGTATAACAAGAAAGGAGAGTCTTGCAGTGATTAAGCTCTCTCTGTGGACTCTCCCTTTTACGTACCTCTTTTAGTCAGTGTGCTCCACAGCTGGTTCCTGCTAGAAACAGGGAGTGCCTGAGAAGGTGATTCTCCAGCTGCAAGGCCCAGAGGAGTGAAAGCTCTAATTCAACTTGGGAGCACCTTCTGAAGACCAGGATGTACTTCCTTCTCCAAGGGCATTTCCATCGAGAAAAACAAAGTGGAAAGAAAGTTTCTCAGGGAGAGAGCAGGAATGTCCTTGGTCTCCTTGCCATCAATAGGAGCCACATGTGTTCTCCTTGATGCACAAAACCAAGAGCTCACTCTATCTTCCTATTTCCACTGAAGACAGAAGAAAATAAAGAATGCTAGCAAAGCAATAGCATTTGCCCAAATCTGCCTCCTGCAGCTGGGAGACAGGGGTCAAAGCAAGGATCTTTCACCCTTAGAAAGAGAGCTCTGACCCACCCCAATGGCAATGGACTATTTAAGCCCTAACTCAGACAACCCTACTTACTGCATAAGGGAGCACAGTGTCTGTGTAGACAAAGGGGACAGAATCTGTCCTTACACCTCATTAGGAAGAGAAACAGTGTTGTCAGGATCTTCTCACTCCCTTCTCCTTGATAACGGCTACCATGACAACCCTGTGGTTTCCAGGGAGCTGAGAATAGACGGAAACTAGCTTTCATGAAATAAGACTGTGACCTAAAGAGCAGCAGTTGGTGGAGGCTAAAGGTGTAACTTAAGATGGCCCTCGGGTAGATGGCAGATAGTTAACTCTTTGGATAGCATACCTTTTTTTCTGTCAGTTAATTGTGGCCTCTGGCCTCTGGCATATCTTCACAATGGTGCTCTTTTCCTGGGTGTTTAGCCATTCACTCCTAACAGGTGATTTGAAGATCTTGATTAGTTTGAGAATGATTCATGTTTCACATTTTCCAATTGTTTCTCTCTTGTTTGGAGTTAGATCAGAAAGATCTGGAGAATGTTTTTTGATTATAGTTCTTTTTGAAAAAAAAAAAGAACACTGGACAGTAAACATTACAAAATATTTGAAATTGTCTAGTCCCATGAATTTATTTGGATTTTCCACAAGTATTCTGCATTTGTAGAAATGGGCTTGGTAAATTTCAACCTCAATTTGAATAACCTGTCCAATATTTTTCTTCTCTAACAAATGACAGATGATTTTGCTTGCTAATGTTATCTTGGCATTTTGAGAATTAGACTTTGCATAGAGGATATTGTCTCTTGGTATATATAGGTCACATAATAGATTGTACCAGCTGTCAGCTGTTCATTTGGTAAGCTTCCGTGGAGATCTGGAGACATGGAGAGGACAGACAGAAAGAATGTGAAACCTGAAGCACTCCCAGATGTCAAGCTTATCCTGTATTTGTTAACTTTGGGATTAAAAACAAATAAAACAACTCAGATCTGTTTTGACTGAAGAAAAGGTTATTATAGACCTTTTATCATGATTTGTGTCGTCCTTATTCTCCAGAGTGTTTTCTGCCATGTTGAAGGACTGCACAAGAAGACAGCGGGACTTGTTCCTGGGCCAGTAGAGAAGATAGCTAGCAGGATACACAAGAGTGAGGAGGGGAAAGGCTCTGTAAGAAACCAATCAAGATGAAGGAAAGGGAAATAATCGATGTCTTTTATGTTGTTTTGATTTAATAACATAACAGATAACCAGCTGTCCCCTGAAAACCTCACATGCATACACACACACACACACACACACACACACACACACACACACAAAGAGAGTTAATCAACTGCAAGTGTTTCCTTCACTTCTGATATAGAATTTTGATTTTAACAACATAAAGAATAAACTTGTAGAAACTCATCTTATAAAATGTATTTTATAAAATTAAAGAAAATAAAATTAAGAATGTTCTCAATCAAACATGGTGTCCTTTGAGTGAATTGTTCTGTTTGTCCTCAGCAACAAGGAACTTAATTATAGCTAACTCAAGGTGCTCATGTATTTTTCAGGCCATGTAAGTTATTCTTACACTACTTCTATGAAAAATGTACCAGATAAATACATTACTTCTTTTTTTATAGCCAAGGGCACTAAGAAATAGAGGTAAAATGCAAAACAGTTTACCTAAGGAAACCCAATAAATGCTTGTCTGTACTTAAATATTGTTATTTGAGGCAAGGTTTCACTATAATCTATGGCTGTCTTGGAACTCTCCATGTATAGCAGACTGGCCTTGAGCTTGAGATCCACCTGCCTCTGCCTCCAGAGTGCTGGGATTACAGCGTGTGCTTCTGTGCTGGGCTAACTCAGGTTTCTGTACCGGTTCATTTTGTGTTCCCGAGCGTTCTGCTCGTGCTGAGTCAGTAAGATTTGCTTGCCCAGGGTCATTGTGCTGCCCCAGCACCTGGTGTATTTAGACTAAATTACTTTTACCTTTTCTCAAAATTGTTTAGCTTTTCCAGTAAAGATGCCCAGGTGTTTCCCACATGAATAATACATAGTTTTACTTGGGAAGTACTAAATGAAATGTTTGAAGTTGAATGTTGATTGGGCAGGGAAGATATAACAAGGACAATATAAATGTAAACATGCTGTGGCAGTTCTGGATTAAAAGGAATTAATGATACCCACTGCCCTGGAGAGCTTAGGCCATGAGCTCACGTAACGTAACATGGACAGCATTCTGATGACCAGCCTGAAGAAAGCTGAACTTAAAATTGGCTGTAGATTTGTCTCATCGTTGTGACTGACAAGAAACATGAGAAAGGAGACTTTGGCTGTAGGCTGCATGTTAGTGATGAGCTAAGGAGCTCTAGTCAGAAGTGGTTCAACTCTAGTCTCCTGATCTCTGCTTCACCACAATTAATATTCTCCAAGTCAGTCTGCTTGAATGGCTTTAAGACAAAGACTAAAACACATAGGATTTATTTTTAGACACTGGAAACAAGGACACGGCACCGCATTTTGGAGAATTGACTCGGTGCTACAGAGTGAATGTATTTTTGCCTCAGAGGAGCAAAAGCCAGTTCCCAAGAAAGCTGTGTTTTCCATCTGTCCTTATTTAGTTCTGCCCTCTGGGATGGATCTATAGATGGAGTTTCCAGGCTCTCAGAAGCTGAGAGCGTCTCTAGTTTATCAATTGGGCCTATTGTTCTTCACTCTCCTACACACCATAAACCTTCTTTCTCTGAAATGAAAGAGCTCTCTTTGTGCTCAGATCAGCTAAAAGTTAAAATACAGCAGTGTAAACAAGAAACATTTTCTTACAACATCAGGGTCAGTATTGAGTGCAGTTTTACTGTGTGTGAAAGCTGCCCCCCTCTTTTTGAAAGAGACATGCATTCATTCTGTGTATATTCATTGAGAAAACAAGGTTTTCACTAAACCCTGGGAGGTTCATGTTTGGGGGCTTTGTGGGTAGAACAATCATACAGACATGGCCTTCCACTCAAGGATCTCCTTCACCTTCAGGCATAGTGGAGGGGTCTCCCAGAGTGGACTGGAGTGGAGGCAGGGAGCAGGAAAAAGCAATCTGGTTGGGTGGCTGCCATGAGTATCTGATTCCTCCCTTCAGTATGTGGGAGAGGCGGTGGTGAAGGGTCATGACTTCATGTGGCTTTGGTTTTCTGGGACCTTGATAAAAACAAAACTTCAATTTAGAATTCTTGACAACTTGTGACTTGCTTTATATCCCCCTGCTTCGTGCCTTACATGTGACAGCATTCACGCGTACACTGGCACAATGCACGTTCTTGCTGCCACCCACTTAGTCATTTGAGGAGTCAGAGGGCACGTGGATCAGTATTTATGTAAACACGGGCGGTGCAGCCTGCCTTTCTCTCCGTCAAGGAGAAATATGAGAAGCAAAGGAAACAAAGGGTCACATCAAACAAGATAGAAATGCAAGTACGAATGTAGAGAAGAGAGGCCTGATGTGGTATGATACTTAGCATTGAAAAACGTTTCATAGCCTTGAACTGTCTTGCTAACCAACATGAAAAGTAACCAGCTTCATTGATACTGTATGTATTATGGGAAGCACTGTCTTGAAAACACCAAAAAGGAAAACCACAATGTTGTACTCTAAGGGCTACAGTACTGAAAACAATCTAATTAATACTAGAAAATTCCTAATACATGAGTGAACTCACATGTAGAGCGACTTTTTAAAATGAAGGGTAATGTGACTGGTCCACATTAACAAAAAAATGAGAATGTAAGTAAGTGCCATCCTTTATCAAGAACTAATGTACAAACTTGTCCTCTACCCTCCACAGGCCTGGTGTGCCACGTGCACCTACCGGCTCCCGCACATTATTCACACAAACACAATAATAATGTAAACATTCAAAAGAAAAACGTTAGAAGGGGTCCACTACAATAACTTGGCAAATGAAACCATTAAGTGTGCAAGCCTAATCATCCGAGCTCGATCCTTAGTTCCCACATAAAGGTAGAAAAAGACAGAGAACTGACTCCACAAAGTTGTCCTGTGACCTACATATGTGCGCCATGTCACCTAAGTGTGAATACTCTGACACATGTCATACACACACACACACACACACACACACACACACACACACACACACACA
>CABHPR010101480.1:0-27665 GCA_902168415.1 Peromyscus melanophrys
CACTCACATTCTCCCTGAGTAGCTCCAATAAAACACAGAAGTTTAAGGGCTATGGGTGGTCAACTTAAAAGAATGGGAGATGTATTCAGACTTGGAGTTGTAAATAACAAGTCTGACAGCAATGTCTAAAAAAACTACTTTTATAGGCAAATGAAGACTTTGGCAATCACAGCTCTCTGCAATTATAGAATAGTAGAGCTAAGCTGCTATTTCATTTGGAATACATGAAAATTATATTTAAGAATTGTAGCCTTGGGCCAGGTGGTAGTGGCACAAGCCTTTAATCCCAGCACTCGGGAGGCAGAGCCAGGCGGATTTCTGTGAGTCCGAGGCCAGCCTAGTCTTCAGAGTGAGTTCCAGGAAAGGCACAAAGCTACACAGAGAAACCCTGTCTTCAAAAAAACCAAAAAAACAAAAAGAATTGTAGCCTTGGACATTTGGATACCATCTCTGATTTATCTTGTGCTCAATAACCCTTTTCATGTGGATACTTCTTTAGATATCATAGGAATTTAATGCCAGTCTTCTCTTAAAGAAAATCTGATTTATTATTTTATAATAAAACTTACCCCACAAAGAGATGTAATGAATTGAAAAGCTAGCCAACTCTAAGTGTGACAACTGGAATAGAGTCAGAACACTGGATTCCTACAGGTTCTTAAATAGGCTTTGTGTATGTGTGTTTGTATATGTGTGCATATTATGTGTGTATATCTATGCATGTGTGTATAGTGCATACAAATGTATATGTGTGTATGTTTTTGTGCGTGTGCATGTGTGCTCATGGGTGTGTATGTATGTTTGTGTGCATATATGTCTTTATATTTGAACTGGTGGCCTATCTGTAATAAAGCCAGTATTGGGAACTCTTTTTTTTTGTAATTTTATTTTATTTTACAATACCATTCATTTCTACATATCAGCCACGGACTCCCTTATTCTCCCCCGTCCCGCCCCCCTCCCCTTCCCTCCAGCCCACCCCCCATTCCCACCTTCTCCAAGGCAAAGCCTCCCCCGAGGACTGAGATCAACCTGGTAGACTTAGTCCAGGCAGGGCCATTCCCCTCCTCTCAGGCCTAGCCAAGTGACTCTGCATAAGCCCCAGGTTTCAAACAGCCAACTCATGCAATGAGCACTGGACCCAGTCCCACTGCCTGGATGCCTCCCAAACAGATCAAGCCAATCAACTGTCTCACCCATTCAGAGGGGCCTGATCCAGTTGGGGGCCCCTCAGCCATTGGTTCATAAGGGAGAACAAGGAATAGGAGACCATGATAAATGAAGACCACATGAGAATAGGAAGAATCAAAGTGCTAGAGAGGCCCACAGAAATCCACAAAGATACCACCACAATAGACTGCTGGCAATGGTTGAGAGACAGCCCGAACTGACCCACTCTGGTGATGGGATGGCCAAACACCCTAAGTGTCATGCTAGTAACCCCATCCAATGACTGAGGGATCTGGAAGCAGAGATCCACGGCTAGGCCCCGAGTGGAGCTCCGGGAGTCCAATTAGTGAGAATGAGGAGGGTCTATATGAGCGAGAATTGTTGAGACCAAGGTTGGATAAAGCACAGTATTGGGAACTCTTTTACTGTTGATGCCCCTATTAAATCATTCATGGAGATTCTCTGACAAAAATGTTTTCATTTTTACCTGACATTTTTCATACAATTTTTATCTTTCAGTAATGTTTTCAATGAATCTTAAACATCCTCATTTCTCTGCTGGGAATGTCTTTCTGTATGCTGTGAATGTGCTGCTCTGATTGGTTGATAAATAAAACGCTGATTGGCCAGTAGCCAGGCAGGAAGTATAGTATAGGTGGGATAAGCAGAGAGGAGAAGTCTGGAAAGTGGAAGGCTGAGTCAGGAGACACTGCTCGCCGCTGACGCCATGCGAAGTAAGATGTAAAGATACCGGTAAGCCACGAGCCACGTGGCCAGGTATAGATTTATAGGAATGGGTTAATTTAAGATATAAAAACTAGATAGCAGGAAGCCTGCCACAGCCATACAGTTTATAAGTAATATAAGTCTCCGTGTGTTTAATTGAGTGTGAGCAGCTGTGGGCCCGAGCAGGACTGGAAATAACTCCAACTACATTTCTCTGTGTATCAGTTTTGAGTTCTTCAGATTATTTAAATTTATATATACTTGCCACTAACTGAAAATTGCAGAAAGAAAATGTGGTATCATACATTTGGTGAGCATTTCCACATTGTATGTTTTAGTATTGCAAAACATATTTATATTCTTAAATCTTTATTTAGAAATATTTCAAAAATATTTTTTCCCTTTAAAAAGTGGGAACTGCAATGAAATCACACAGTACTAGTCTTTTCCTGCCTGTTTCACAAGCATAATGATCCAGTGCCAAATATTAGGATTTTCTTATTTTTATATCGTCTCTTATTTTTGATATCATAATAGTATTACATCATTTCCTTCTTCAACTTCTTTCCTCCAAACACTTGTATATTCCCCTACTTGCTCTCTTTCAAATTCATGTGCTGTTCATTTATTAATTTTTGTTACATATTTATATATATATGTTATTTTTCATATTTAAGACTGCATAGTATTTATTCTATGCACATTTCTTTATGGACTCATCAGAGCCAGACACTGGCTCAGATTCCATTTGTTAGCCGTTTTAAACTGTTCTGTAATTACCAGAGGAATGACGATGTTCATTTGAAATACTGTGTCCATTTCCTCTATGGGGATGAGATGATAGCTCATGTTGCTTTTGGTTTGCAGTTGTCTGATGAGCAATGCTGTCTGTTATGTTTTCATATATCTGTTGACTATTTTGATGCATATGTTGGTTTGATAAATATTTGTTTATATTTATTGACTGTTTTCAATCAGGTGTGTTTGATAGTGTTTTATGTTTGTTTGCAATCCTTTCCAGGCCCTATACAAACTTTTTTTTCTAATTCCAATATCCTGATACCGTCATAATTTTACTTTTTCTATTAAAGTCATTTATCTATTTTAGTTGATTTTTATAACCATCAAAACACTTAAATGGAGCAGAGTCTATTCTTTTATTAAATAACCAGAGTTTTAGAAGCACGCCCATCTTCACAACAGTATCAGACATTAGACATTTTGTAGTCTGAACTTATAGCCTTAGTTGTGGCTTTTATTCTCTAAGCCAAAGAAAATCTGAAACTCCAAGTATGGCATTCTCATTTTAAATTGGCAAGAGGAAATACAGAAAGGTGAAAATGGGCTGGTGCGGACACATCTATACCACTCCTGGATATGTAGACAAAGGACTTGATGCTACCACAGAGAAACTTTCATATCCATGCTGTTGCCATACTACTTAGCTAGGATGTGGAATGAATCTATGTATCCATCAACTGATGAAGAGGTAATAGAAATGTGCTGTATCTACACAATGGACTTTTATTCAGCTGTAAAGAAAAAAATAAAATTATGAAACTTGGAGGAAAATGGAACTGGAAAATAAATTAAAAATTAGTTAACGAAGCCACAAATAAACAAATACAGTGTGTTGTTTCTCTTCTGTGGATCAGAGATTCTAATCTGTATATGTGCAGTTATATGTGAGGAATGAAATAAACAACAGAAAAGTGTCTTGAAAGAAGTGGAGAATACCACATGCTGCCCTGAAGGTCTCTGACTTCCGTGAAGCAAAGGTAGATAATGGTTTATTTCAGATGGGTGACAGGCAGTGGTCCTGTACATTCCTGATAATCCCTTTATTCAAAATGGCAAATTTCTGGGGCTCTTTGAACTCTCACAGTTAGAGTGCTCGTGCATGATAATAGAAAGCTAAAAAGATTAAATACGTTATGCTTTCTGATTCTAATTATTTTATATTCACTCATCCATATATTTCATTAAACATCATTGTTTTTCCTAAGCATTGATAAATGGCCAGTATAGTCCCATAAAGAGTTTTGTTTTGCTTTATTTTCTTTTTATGAAGAAGTGTTACAACAATATTTTACATTGACAGTCAAGGAAATCTAGTTATTTATACACTATCAAATATGTGGATAACATACAGTAATTTATTCTTATGAAACATCTATACAGATTGAATAGAAACAGTCATTTAAACTATAATTCTATGCTGTATTTAAATTTAATCACTTTTAAGTTCAAAAAGCTTAAAATTTCCAAGGTATTTAAGTATGTTAAAATTTTCACCCCAATCTGTATTTTTTATTTTTTAATTGCAGATGGTTACATAACATTGTTTTTTTATAGTGATGTATAATGTACTTTGAACATATTCTGCATTATATATTCCCCATTTCTCCCCTTTATATACTTTTATAATTTATAATTTTTTTTGGTTTTTCAAGACAGGGTTTCTCTGTGTAGCTTTGTGCCTTTTCCTGGAATGGAACTCACTCTGTAGCCCAGGCTGGCCTTGAACTCAGAGATCCGCCTGGCTCTGCCTCCAGAGTGCTGGGATTAAAGACATGAGCCACCACTGCCCGGCTTATACTACAATTTTTTTAACAGATCATTCTGTCTAAACTCTTTCATGTAATAACAGGTCACCTTTCAATTAGGTCATAGTATTTACAACTGGACTTTTATTAAAGAAATCAACCTTCTAATTTGTAAGTAATATATCAAAAAGAAAGTTTTGAAGACCTAGATATGTGTTATGTATTGTCCTGAGTCCTATGTGCATATTATATCTTGACAGTCAATTAAAACATATATTATGTACAATTTCTTGTTCAGCTTGCCTGTATTACAAAAGCGCCATTTGTTATATTTTATTTATAAATATGAAGGCTTTTCTACACTCAAGTTCTGCACGTGGGTGCTAATTGGGAGATTATAAATGTTTAATAACTGAAACAATGAAAAGTTTACTTAAAGAGAAAAGTGGTGTTTTTCATTGCCATCATTTTTACCAAAGTATTTGTGAGAATTCAGCATATTCAATCCCAGGTTCTGGTATACATATACTAATACCACATACACATTTTGATGTTCTTTGTCTTCTTAGCAAATTCTCTTGAGACATTTTGGCTTTTTGATACTTCAAAGTTGCCCATTTTTAATAAATATTATTTCTTTTTTCTAACCTTTATTTATTTTGTGTTGGTTAGGAGCTCTATAGAATACATCCATACATATATATGTATGGATATAGATTAAAGGATAATCTCCTAAAATTGATTTTTTTCTTCAACTATGTGTGTTCTTGGATTGAAGTAAAGTTATAAAGATTAGCAGAAAGCTCCTTTAACCAGTATGAAAATTGTCATGCATATTGTTTTTGAAAGAATGTCATTACTGATACTTAATACTATTAGGATGCTCACATTCGTCATCATCATCATCATCATTATTTTAAACATAGGAATTTTTAGACTGCTGGCAATAGTCGAGAAATAGCCCGATCTGACCTACCCTGGTGATAGGATGGCCAAACACCCTAACTGTCGTGCTAGAAACCCCATCCAGTGACTGAGGGAACTAGATGCAGATATCCAAGGTCAGGCCCCAGGTGGAGCTCCGGGAGTCCAATTAGCGAGAAGGAGGAGGGTTTATTTGAGCAAGAGTTGTTGGGACCAGGGATGGATGGAATACAGGGACAGTGGCCAAATGAATGGAAACACATGAACTGTGAACCAATGGCTGAGGGGCCCCCAACTGGATCAGGCCCTCTGAATGGGTGAGACAGTTGATTGGCTTGATCTGTTTAGGAGGCATCCAGGCAGTTGGACCTGGTCCTGTGCTCAGTGCATGAATTGGCTGTTTGAAACCTGGGGCTTAGTAGAGACCCTTGACTCAGCCTGGGAGGAGGGGACTAGACCTGCCTGGGCTGAGTCCACCAGGTTGATCTCAATCCTTGGGGGAGTCTTTGCCCTGGAGGAGATGGAAATGGGGGGTGGGCCGGGGGGGAGAGGGAGGGGGCGGGGCGGGAGGAGGGAGAACGGGGGAATCTATGGCTGATATGTAAAGTTGAATTATATTGTAAAATAAAATAAAATAAATTCAAAAAAACAGGAATTTTAATAGAATATCAACATTTTAAAATCAAAACAAATTGTATTTTCCTCCATTTGTTTATCTGTATTTTATTTCTCTTTTTACTTAATTTAACTATGAATTTTTTGTATGAGAATTAAAGGGCGTCTCTTCACTTTGCTCATTAAAGACCATCTTTGTTGATTTTTTTTAATACTCCAATTTTTAAAATGAAACTTTATTCACTGCTTGTCATAATTTACGGAACTCTAATTACTATGTGCTTCAAGACTATATTATTACATAACAAGTATGATCTTCAAGCATCCCTAGACATACATTGCCAAGGATGGAAAGTTGATTTACAAGTTATAGACATTAGTGTGGTGACACATGATATGTGCAAAGGGATCATTGAGGAAGCTAACTTCCAAACAGAGTCAGGGTGCTACAGGAAGTGGAAGTGGTTAGGTAGAGGTACATGTCTATCCTACATCAGTATATGGATGAGTATTGAAAGAAAAGTTAAATGCATAGCTATGAAAGAAATGTCGGGCGTTGGTGGCGCACGCCTTTAATCCCAGCACTCGGGAGGCAGAGCCAGGCGGATCTCTGTGAGTTCGAGGCCAGCCTGGGCTACAGAGCAAGATCCAGGAAAGGTGCAAAGCTACACAGAGAAACCCTGTCTCGAAAAACCAAAAAAAAAAAAAAAAAAAAAAATGTCATCAGTGGTACAGTACAACAGAAAGCCATGTGTGGTTTTGAGATTATCATAGGCAAAATATGAAAATTTTTTCCAAAATAGTTTGAAAACCTGAAGTGATATAAACATTAGCGTCAATCAGATGATTTGATTTTATTTCCATGTGATAGGTGAAATCTGTTTCCAGTGTGTGTGCGCGTAACAGCGTTTGGCACCAGAGTCTGGTGCTAGCCTATGCTAGACAAGCTCATCACCCAGTTCCTATTGTGAAATTATGAAGATAAATAACCTGGTATTACTCATATTTTAGCTTATATAAGACCTTTAATACACAAATTGATATAGATATATCTAAAATTATATTCACGGTGATTTCTAGTGAACCTGAACTTTAAGTCACTCCACAGACAGTACTCTGAATGCAACATCAAGAATACATTTTTCAAGGGCATTAGTCATAAAGTAAACATTGAGTTAAGACATGTATGACCTATAGAAATGGCAATTTCAGGTGGGTGATGTTAGAGTTTTTTAAGCAAAATTTTATCAAAGAATGTATTCCCAAGTTGCTACTTAGCAAAACAAGAAGTCAGCAGCTTTCTCCCCAGGAGTCTCTATTTCAATATCTGGACAAATAACCTATGGTGTTAAGTCAACTACTGGGACAGTTTGAATTCTGAATCAGTTTAAATACTGATTACCAAATACAATGTCTGCAATAAGTTATTTCATCATCAATTCAAATATCTGTTTACTTAACTCAATGTCATATTAAATATATAACTACAATCATTTCACTTGTTGTGAGATGTTTTGATTACAGGGGAAAATTACTTAATTTTTATTTGCCACTGAATCATTACCCTTTCCTTCTAAATGCTTCTTGATTTTAACAACAATCACTTAATAACTTACATTCTAAAATACTATGGTAGAGTTAGATTTTTAAAATATTTAACCTTTCAGATATAAAAATATGAGGTCAGCATTTAAAATTTCAAAATACACATTTTTAAAAATAATAAAAATTATAGCACTGTGAATATTTTAAATACTATAGAAAATATTTAGTATTTGTTCATGTATTAGATTAATTTTTAAAAGGCTAGATATTGTAGATGGAAGTTTTCCTGTGTCTTGCCTGGTCCACAGTCGCTCAGACCCAAGTAAACACACACACAGAGGCTTATATTAATTAAAACTGCTTGGCCATTACTGACTAGCTCTTACACATAAACTCATCCCATTTCTGTTAATCTATGCATTGTCACATTTTCTGTGACTTTACATGTGTGCCATCACATGCTGCTCCCTGGACAGCAGGCTGGTGTCTCCTGATTCAGCCTTCCTCTTCCTAGAATTCCCCTTGTCTGCTTACCCTGCCTATATTTCTTGCCTGGCTATTGGCCAATCAGCATTTTATTAAACCAGTGTACAAAAGCATTATCGCACAGCAAGATATCATTTTAATGTTCATTTGATTCAAATGCAGTAGACAATAACAAACCAAGTTCTAAATATGATTCCTGTAGAAGGGTATTTCCCAGAGGAGTATTTTTCTGTCTTTAGGTAAAGCAGTGACACTTTGATATGGGGGCTTAAGCTGTGTCATCTTTTTTAGAGATAGTTTAGATGCCATTCACCTTGCTAGGAGAGTGAATTACACGGCACCTGGAGCCACAGTAGCACCATGAAACATGGCATGTATCCTTCTTGATGTGGAAAGGGCAGGCCCAAAAGGCCCTTTTCAAATCACTGCTCTAATTTCAAGCTAGAGGTAGTTTTTACTATGTTGCTTTTTTTTTCTCTACTAGTGACACAGTCCACCAAAAATCTGTCAGCACTGCCCATGAAACCAAAGTTCAAACATCACTGATGATGATGCTAGCATGTAGACAGGGTGTTCTTTAAATAGAGACAGGCAGAAGGAGTTATCCCCAAAGTGGAACTGCAACACTGATTACTGCCAGACTCTATCTGAGAGGGAAGCCTGATAGTAACATTCCCTGGCATTCTTAGAACTGAAAACACCAGAACCAGAGTGCAGAGTGGCATGCTCACAATCACTGCATGAATCTACAGAGATTTAGGACTAGAATTACATTGAGTATTTCACCTTCTTATTGGGATTACAACTTCATTTATTTTTCTTAAGTTATATTTTGTAGTAATTAACATGGAGAGGAAAGAAAATGGAGAATTTCTTCTAAAGTCTAATTCAGTATTCTGACCAAAAATGAAATTCTCTACTTTGAGTGCTATATTTAGAAATAGATAGTCTCTGTTTAAAGACAGCTGGAAGGATTGATATTTATTCTGCCTACATTTCTTTTATCATTAAAAGAAAACTATGTTACAAAAGAGATTTTCCTATATCCTATAGTTTCGTTATTTGTAGAGTGTGTGCCTGGGTATTTCAGATTCTTTTTCATGTTTCATAACATCCTTTTGTTGAATTTTTTCTGAGAAATGCTGTCAAACTAAAAAAAAAAAAGTTAGAGACAGGCAACAGTCGTTACCATATTTTAAAAAATACCTTTGTGTGTTTTAGCTTTAAAGAACTGAAAGTTGTACAACGATACTTCAATGCCTGATCATAGAAGAATTGCTTATTTTGGAAATGACAGGGTTGGAGCATGTGATTTAAGTATAACACCAGAGTTGTCAGAACCTGCAGTGCATCAACACAAATCCAAAGATGTTTAACTAAACAAATGGAGAAGTATTTAAAGACTGGGGAAGGGACTTGCAGAATCTGTTTTTTTTTAAAAAGATAATTATACTTTATCAAAAAACAAACAAAAATGAATTATGTATTCTAGTTAGCCTGTTCATTGCACCTAGGCTTAGAACTATGACTTCTTGAGATTGTTTGAACTATTAAAACTACTTGTCCTTTCCCCTCTCCACAGGCTTTCTGACTCTAGCATATTCCTTCACTGTGTAAACCAGCTGTATGAGTAGTGGATAACTTAGCCCACAGTTTATGTACTTACTCATTTTCACTATTTAGTTTGTATTCATATACATACATTGTATAAAGTGGTTTCATAATGACATATTCATTCCTGTGTGTCACAGAGTCAAATTTTCAATATATCTAATAAATAATAGTGTATTCTTACTTATTTTTAGGTTTGAGAATTTAGGCAATAATAGTTCAATGCATTTAAGGTATTTCTTTGAAATGAGATGTGTTTGAATCTTCTTTTGTTGTGTTTCAAAGTTTATCTTACAACTTTATCTCATAAGTTGTTTGTAAAACTAAGAAATTTGTAGCCTCTTTTCTGACTATACAGTAATTGTTATAAGCATTTGAAGATATGACACATCAGCAAGGCATGACAAACTGTGTTTAAATTCATGATAATGACTCACACTCAGCAAAACAGACAAATTGAAATAAAGATAAATGTGAAAGTCAAGGTAGGTCTTAGTCTCCTGACACTGTTGGAGATTGAAATACATTATTCAAAGGATTTGATATAAAGAGCAAAGGAAGACAAAGGAGGGGGAGGCATGGAATGATGGGAAAATTGATGGAGGAAGAGAAAGAAACACCTTTAATGTGACTAAACTAGCAATTATTATTAGATACCTCAAAGAGTTTGGAGATGTTCCCATGTCTTAAGCTTAAACTGGATTTCAGCTAAACAATTGTATTGTGGAAATAGGCGACAAAGTTTCCATGTTTATTAGGTAAATTTTAAGCAGATATCGAATTTAAAGATTGTAAGTTCAGAGTCTGATGGTTTAAATTATGAATACCCCACATAGACACATGCACTTGTGCACTTGGTCTACAGTTGGTGATTCCATTTGGTGAGGCTATGGGGCCTTTAAAATATGCAGTCTTGGTGGAGGGATTCTGTTGCTCAGACTAGTCTTGAGAGTTTATAGACTGCTTCCATTTCTGGTTTGCTCTCTCTGCTTTCTGCTCCTGCACATGAATATGTGTTTAGCCTAGTTCCGGCTCCGTTGACCTGTTGCCCTGTCCCCCTTGCCATGATGGACTCTCACTCAAGAACCAAAAGCCTAAATACATTCTTCATCTATATACCGCTTTTGTCTGTGGAACTTCAACACAACAATGGAAAAGTAACTAATCCACAGGTCTTCAAAAGAAGAAGAGGAATGATGTTTTAATGGATGTCAATGTGCACTGATTAGATACTGACAAAGAGTGGACACCTTTGGGTACAGATTTCCTGAAACTCTATATGTGAGTGATACTGCCAACAAGATTGCTATTACTATTGTTCAATATTAAAGGGAGTCTATCCAAGAAATATGCATAATAGCATAGACTACTAAAATGTTCCATTTACTTGATTAAACATGAAAAGACAGGGGTGCTAGGCATCATAAGATGGGTTCTAGCTGGTGAGTTATAGTATAATGAGAAGGTCTAAATAACATGTTTGAATATTAGTTTGGGATTTTAAAAAATGAATAGAAATTAGACATGGGGATAGGAAGTAGTGGGGTGCCAGGAATTAAAGAGAATAAGGAATTTTAAAAAAGAGCTTGCTGTCCTGGAAATAGTTACATCATACAAACAAACAAACAAACAGTCATAAATAGACATGTGGAGAAGGTAATGAGTTATCCATGTGGACATCCAAAGTAAGAATTTTGTAGAGAGACAGAAAGTAGAAAACTTGCAGGAGAGACACACATAGAATATCCCAACAACCACACATTTAGAGAACACTTGTTCAAGAAAGTTAATGTGGGGTGACTCTGTATGATTCCATCATGTAAAGTCTTAAAATGTGGACTTTGGTATTTACTTTAAGTGGAATTAACATTAATTAACATTCTAGGATACTGACATATAGATGTTCTATTCTTCATATTTTAGAAATGTCTTTTAGATGCTTAGAAGAACACAACAGAGAAGAGAGGCAAGTTGGAAGTAGAAAACATGATTTGAGGGACATATTACAGTTACAATGAAAGATAATTGTGACAATGTCCTTGATGACAGCAAAAGAGGGGGTAATCAGTGGTTGGCTAGATCAATGTGCAATATGGGAGAATGAAAAGTGATGGACATATGGTTATGCCCATGGCATATAAAACCCCACAGATTATCACCAGTGTACTTGGGACATATGTGGGAAAGGTTGATGACAGATTTTAAAGACAACAAAAACAGATCTACAAATTAGAATGCCAATGTGTTTTCTGAGACTCAGTGTGATTTTGGGTATCTGGATGGATCTTTAAATAAAATGTACCAAATCACCAAGAGTATGAAGATAGAAAAAAGAAATGAGAGGAGGAAAGCAGGGATGGGGAAGAGAGGAGAGGAGAGGAGAGGAGAGGAGAGGAGAGGAGAGGAGAGGAGAGAAGTTAAGAGAGGGAAAGGACAAAAGATTTTCTATTATTTTCCCCTAACATTAAGAAGTGTGAGAGCTAGACAGATCCCTAGCCTATAAAGAATACCTTCTGCTGTCTATGGACACCTGAACACACATGACACACATATCCATAAAATTATGCAAATGCATAAATATTAAACAGAGCTGAAAAGATGGCTCAATAGCTGCAGGAGCATATTGTTTATGTAGAGGACCCAAGTTTGATTTCCAGCACACATGTCTGCTGGCTATAAGTTGCCTCCAACTCCATCTACATATAAATTCAGTATCTTTGGCTCCTATGGACACCTGCACTCATGATCATCTACCCCGACACACATGCACAAAATTAAAATTGAAGACATATTTAAGAAGTAGAATTAGAAGGGAGAGAAGCACAAAGAGTCTGCTAAGTGGCTACTGAATAATGAGGAAAAATAAATTCGTTCATAAGTCAAATAAAGGAAGACAGAGTCAACTCTTCAGTTCATTAATAACACAGTTTTGTTATCCTTGACAAAGGTAGCCGTAGAAAGTAGTGCAAACAAAACTCAGTTACAGTGGTAGAAATGGAGTATATAGGGGAAAATTGGGAAAGGGGATGTGGATAACATTTCATTCAAGGGACTTTGCTTCAAAATGGTAATGGTAAAGGAATAAAATGGTTTCCTTGTACAGTACACATGCTCATCTCTGGTGATATATTGTGTACACTAATAAAATTTACCAGAAGATCAGAGAGACAAAGGAACAAGCCCTGCTTACCTACAGGTCTCCTCAGCCTGAAAAGGCTTTCTAGCTGAAAGGCCTCTAGCTAAAAGGGACACTTCTGCTGAAAACCCTTTAGTTTCTGTCTTCTCACACCTTATATACCTTTCTCCACCCAGTCATCACTTCCTGTGATTAAAGATGTGTGTGCTTCCCAGTACTAGGATTAAAGATGTGCGCCTCATGTAGTCCAGGGTGGCTTTAAACTCACAGAGATCCAGATGGATCTCTGCCTCCTGAGTGCTAGGATTAAAGGTATATGCCACCACTGCCTGGCCTCTATGTTTAATTTAGTGGTTTGTTTTGTTCTCTGATTTGCAGGTAAGTTTTATTAGGGTACACAATTTATCACCACACTCATCATTGAAAAATGTACATCTGCCATGGTTTCTCGTGATTCATATTCCTCTCAGCAATGTGAAAACCTCTAATCCACATCTTTGTTCACACTTATGTTCTTTGTCCTCAATGTTACTATCAAAGTTCTGTGTAAATTATTGTTATATAATCATAACATTATTCCTGAATGAGGAAAATTGTTATTCATATTAAACACTATTTTATATACTCGTTGGACATTTACATTAATTTTGAAATGTTTACTTTCAAACAGCATATATTTAACTTGGATTATTTGTCATGTACCAGGTGTTTTTATTATCTGCATATAATTCAATAAAATTATTTGTCAATTATATGCACCACCACTAATCTCCTTAGCTATGGGACTCTTTAACTTATTCTTTGTTAAGTTATAGAATTCTTTTCCTATAAAGTATTATTTAGTCATTCTTTGAGTCCATACCATATAGAAGACTCAGATTTTCTTCTCACAAAAATGTATGTCTGTATAAAGTCATATGGTCATCCACTTCTGAGTATCACATTTTTAAGTCTGTATGATTAGTGGCATTTGTGTGTGTGTGTGTGTGTGTGTGTGTGTATGTGTCCTAACCTCCACTGTGGCTACTGAGCAGTCTAGTGCTAGACCCAGTCATTGTTAATTTTTACATCATACATCTGAGCTACGTATCCCATCACACATGCTGATAACATTTGTTTTTCAGTGATTAGCAATTACACAAAAGTGTCTAAGCACTGCTTTATTAGAATAATGCATATTCATAATGCTGTGACATGAATTGTTTTGGTTTTTGATTAGTTATAGAAAATTTAAAGTTTTTTCCCCCTTTGGAAAGCAATTTGTGTTTTATCTTCTCCCTCTGGGATTTCAGCTGCATATAGATTATACCATTTGACTTTCTTTCCATGTCAATTATGTTCTCTGTATTTGTTGCTGTGACAAACCCTGTTCTCCTTTGATTAGGCTTTCTTCACATTAAATCTCTCATCTCTTAGATTCACTGTAATAGCCCTTAAACATTCTTCTATTATTTTACATCTACTCATTTATAATTTATTGTTCCTATACATTTCTATTCTTCAGATCACTAAGCAGTTTTACATATTTATTTTATGTTATTGGTAAGTATTATTGGAAGTCCTCATAAATATAAATATATATATATATATATTCTTATATATGGTATATATACATATGTATTACTATTAGTATTTTTCTGTTATTGTATCATATAATCAATTTTTGTTTGTATATTTGTTGTTTTTATTTTTATTTTTTTATTTTTTATTTATTTATTTTTTTTTGGTTTTTCGAGACAGGGTTTCTCTGTGTAGCTTTGTGCCTTTCCTGAAACTCACTTGGTAGCCCAGGCTGGCCTCTAACTCACAGAGATCCGCCTGCCTCTGCCTCCCGAGTGCGGGGATTAAAGGCGCGAGCTACCACTGCCCGGCCTGTTGTTTTTATTTTTAATGTAATTCAATTAAAATATAATTACAATGCTTACCAATTTTCCTTTTCTTCCTCCAATCCCTCCAATCTTCTCATGCTCTCTCAAATGTATTGCCTCTCTTTCTTTGATTATTATTGTTACATACATATATGTATGTATGTGTGTTTATAAATTTATAAATACAACATGCTGAATTGGTTTATGTTTTTGGTGTTCATATGGTTTCAGGGCTGACCACTATGTATTTGATAACCAATAAAGGGGAGGCTCATCCCTGAGATAGGCTAATTCTCTCTTTCTCAGAAGTAATTAGCTCCCTATAGTTCCCTGTTTAGGACTGAGAGTGGTACAATTTTTCTTCCCCCCATGTTAACATGCTTATTCATATCGCCATTGTTCCAGTTTTTTATGTAGTTGTTTCCAGGAGAGACGTTTTCACAGCAGAATTCCTGGTATTCTGGCACTTACAGCCTTTCTGCCTCCTGTTCTGCACTGTTTCCTGAACCATAAATGCAAGAGCTATGACGTATATGTTTCCACTGGGGCTAGGCTCCCCACAGTCTATTGATCACTGTATTGTGTCCAGTTTTTTTGTGATTGTCTACACTTTCTGTAGGAGAAGCTTATTTGATGAAGGGTGATGGCTACATTTACCTTTGGGTATAAGAAAAATATTTAAAATGAACTAAGGAATTATACTGTTCTAGCCGAGTGGCAATAGCAGACTCTTTTCTAAGTTCTACAGCCTCCCTAGACCCAGAAGGTTGATTATATTTCAAGAAACAGGCATGATTTCCCTCTCGGTGAGTTGGCCTTAATTTCAGTTAGACAGTTGTTACTTACCACCAACATGTGAATGTCACTTCCTGCACCTTTATAGATATTATGCCATGATGACCATTGTTATAGTTTATAGGTCTTAGAAATGGGTGGGTAAGACTATTTATGGCTTCCTTCTCTTGGTAATTTGCATAACATTTTATGACATCATGGAAAATAAACAACAGAAACAGGGGTTCCAGGTTAGATCTGGCTGAGATCACTGAGTCCTAAGTGTATAGTGTCTTCATCAATAGGAACCAACCCTTCACCCCCAAAAGCCCATCAAAGGCTACACCAATAATACATATTGTTTTGGAAATCACTTTGACTAACCTGATCAGCCAATCAAAATAAGATTTCTCATTCATGGTACAAGGTTTTTGTTACTGTATGGTTCTTGAGCGGAGCATTATCAACTCAAGTGGCATAACTTCTTTAAGAATATATATTATTTATAAATTTATATATATATATATTTTATATTTATTTACAATATATTTACTTCATTTATTAATATATATTATATTTATATTCTAATATAATATTGTGTGTTTATATATATTTTATATTTTATAAATATAAAATAATATGATTTCATTAGGCTTCATCAAACAACCATGCTGTTATTTGTCCTTTTTCCCGCATTTTCTTCCTGTTTTTTGTGTCGCTGGCAAAGATTCTCTACCATTCTGTAGGGCTCTTCTTCGCTCAATTGATTGTGCAGGTGCCTAATAGTTTTTTTTAGGTCTCAGTTTTCAATTGTTATTTTTAATTCCTGGGCAAATGAAGTTCTATTCAGAAAGCCCTTTCCTGAACCTATATTTTGTGGGTTAGTGCCTGTCTCTTCTCCTGGCAGTTTTAGTATTTTAGATTTCAAATTGAGGTCTTTGATGTACTTGGATCTAATTGTTGCAGAGTGATATATATGGGTTAATTTCATTCTTGCACATGTGGACGTTAATTTTTCTCAACAACATTTGTAGAAGATGCTGTCCTGTCTCTAGTACATGTGTTGTGCCTCTTTGTCAAATACCAGAGGGCACAATTATTTCTTTGTATCTTGGTAATTTTTATTTTTCATTGGGAGGCTATATTGATAGAAGATGACATGAAAGACAAAAGCCCTACAAGGGCTCATTTAGTTTAGAAATTCCAGTATGTATGTTCTCTCTCAGCCGTAGCAAGCTGTCAATCATCAGTAATTATACAGATATGGTTTACCATGGTGAAATCAGGTATAATTTCTCAGTCCCCTGCAGTAACCAAGATTAATATGCAGAATATTTAGATTTTGCTAACATCTTCCCTAGTTCAAATCTTAATTTGGTTTTTATTGGTGTTAGTTATACCACATTCTCTGGCTTTTTAAATTAAATTTTCTTAACTTTGAAGAGTTGTACACTTTTATACTGGCATTTGACTTGTTCTATTTCAATGTTCTGTCATTGTCTTTATGTTTCTCTCATCAATACATTAAACATATATTAAAATATATTCAGCTCTTGTTTTATCTTTATAAAATAGGTTTTTATATCTTATTCAGTGTACTACCACTGAAAGGAAAAATGGTTTGAAATCCATGACTTTCAATCTAGCTGGCAGTGGGACACAGTGTCCTTGAGAGCAGAACATGTCTTTCTACTGTATGTTGAGTCTTTGGCTAAGTCCCCTCCATGGCATCAGGCTTCCTCTGCCTTCTTGAACATTACAACTCTAACTTTCCTAACTAAATTTCCTGTTAGAAATTTGTGATTTGTGGTTTGTCCTGATTTAATGTGTTGTCACTTTATACTGACACCAATTATAGGGAGTTTTCTCATTTTTGTATCTAATCTTGATTGTAGTTACTATTTGAAATAAACTAGGGTGGACACCAAGTGGCTATAAGGGGAAAGCATGTCATCATTGAATGAGAGTACAGAATTTTCTACATCGAAAACAGCAAATATAGATTGTCGACCCTGTAATTCATATAGAATTAACCAATTCATTTTTATTTATTTACTTAGCTGCATGCTGTAAATGAATGAAAAGGTATCTATGTAGCAAATATTTTATAAATTTTTATAATATTATATTATATATTTTATATATATTATAAATTTTATAAATATTCACAGATATAAATGGGAAATAGTACATACTTAGGTTTCAATTCTGGAAATGGTATTAGAGCTCACATTGGATATAATGTTTTTAGATGTGTTCTACATGTTATTTCTTCTCTATCTGTCTGATTGCTTTAGAACAACAACCTATTTTCTGATGTAGTTAAATCTTTCAATATGCCAGAATGGCAGTGAGATAATTGCTCACCTTTTCTAAATCACTGCTAAATTTTGGGTCTGTAATCTCTTTCTCATTTGGTTCATACTAGCCTAACACCACTTTTACCAGAATAAGTAATTTTAGTTGTTCTTAATTCAGTTTATTTACCTAAAAATTATAGAAATTTGAAATGGCTTATTCATGGGGCTGATGTGGCAGATTACAAAGATAATATTGTAAAAATATGTGTGAAATACTGGAGTACACAACCATAAGGGTAAATATCAGATAAAAATTTATCATTTAGTCTTACTAAACACAGCTAAGTTTCATGTTAATAAATTCTGTTTATCAAGTGAACAGTTATATCGCTTCACCTCCTGCTTCACTTACCTAAGCTGCAGACAAATGAATAATCCAATTTAAATGACTGAGACAATATATTCACAAAATTCAAGGGTGCAGTTAATTAATACTGAGGTGACAGAGTAGGGTCTGCTATTTTGTAACCATAATGTAAGTGTTAAATCATCACTGAAGTGAGAAAAGGATGTGAGGAGTTTATAGGTATGATGTATCCTTCACTGAGCCAGAAATATCCCTTGATTAGGCAGAACACTATAGGCAGCTCCATGGGTTTGTAGCATTAAACATCACAGTTCCTGACTTAAACTCATAGTCAACACTGAGTTTTCCCTGAGCTAATTAGCATGCCTGGAGAATTTTCACACTGTAGGACTTCAGGCATGCTTGTTGAGAATAATGCCCTAGTAAGGAATATGTATCTTCATGGATATTACAAACAATTTCCATGCTGTTCTGTTTCTGTAATGTTGGTATTTATGTCACAGTTATGGCTGTGACATGGAGTCCGTCTAAGATGCTTAGTGACCAGAGTTATTTTTCTTGTCAGAGTTGGAGCTAAAAATCCATCCCTGTCTTTTCTGGGCATCACGCACTCACTAAGCAGCATTGAGCCCTTCCCTGAACGCATTGTTGTCTTATTACCTGCTGTTCAGTATTATCTCACACCACTTACATGAAGACTCCTGTGGACCCTGAGCCAGCCATTAGCATCACTGTGAGGTTATGCAGAGTTCACAGCTGCTGGGGAAAGATTCTGTCTTTGAGCTTGCCTCTTCCCAATACTGTCACTAGCATCTGGTGTGAGGCACTGCTCGCTGTGTGCCATTCACTCCTCAGTCCCTGGGAGCCTGGAAATAATTTCATAATCAGGGAACAGGAGAGGGAAGCACTTACATTTGTCCCTTATGTACAGTGAAAGAGATTTAGGGTTAGACCTGTGGACTCGTATGTTTTATGCAATTATGGTCTGAAAGTGTAACCAAAATGTTGGTGACTGGTTTTTACCCCATTAAAGAATTACAGAGCAGAATTGAGTTCTATCCTTCACAGATGAACTTCTGCCTAGTGATGTTGAGATGATTAACCTTAATTTGTTTTGAGAGGATCTACTGGCTATACAATGATCCAAATCTACAGTCTGTAAGAAAATAAAAAGGCCTGAAATGTTCAGTTCAGGCAGAAACAATACATAGCATTCTGTATTATTTTGAGGTGGGCTTGAAATTCCTGGGCATACTTGTTGTTCAACTCCTCTATTTCCATTTTTCTTTTCTTTCTCCTTTCTTCTTCTTCCTCTTCTTCTTCTATTAGTTTTTGGTTTCCTTTCACTGTCATATTCTTACCACTGCTTCTTGTCGATGGTGGTAAGAGTCACAGGAAGCAGGAGTTTTGCTCTATGGTGAAGAAAATAGTTTCCTATGTGAGTTTCACTTGCCATGTCAGTTGCTGCTCTGACCACTGATCCTCTTTCCTCGATTTCAAATCTTGAAGCCCGTCCACCCCCGTCCCTCTCTCCACTACTTGTAATGTACGGTTGTGTCTTTCTTAAAGGAAACTTTTGGCCTTGAATGTTTCTTTTTTGCTCAATTATCCTAAGGGAACTCTCCCTTCTATAAGCGCCCACATGGAACTATTTCACTTTTTTAATAATCTGCATTTGAGATATGACTTACATTAAAGTTGTGATCATAAAAAGGGTTATTTTATTAGTAGTCAAAACAAACTTCTGTTAGTAAAATGTCTGATGCACAAATGTTTGGGGTGATAATTGGCTTTCTATAGCAGTGGTCTCATTATCTGCAATCTTAGCTGGACAAAATCAACTTTAGTCAGAAATGCCACATAAAAGTTTCAGAAATAATATGTTTTTACTTATTGTGTTTTGAGTAACATAAATCTCACTCCATGCTGCCTTATGCTGCCTGAGTGGAGAACCATCAAATGTACCCACCCTATGTATGCTGCTCACTGTCTAGTCCCTGCATCACCATCTTGAATTTCATACAGACTTTCACCAAAATCCAGTAATTCCTTTCTATCCCCTTTTTACTTTCTTTTTGTTTGTTTGTTTGTTTGTTTGTTTTGTTTTGTTGTTTTGTTTTGTGAGACAGGGTTTCTCTGTGTAGCTTTGCGCCTATCCTTGATCTCGCTCTCTAGATCAGGCTGGCCTTGAACTCACAAAAATCCACCTGCCTCTGCCTCCCACATGCTGGGATTAAAGGTGTGAGTCACCACCCCCTGGCCTTTTAACTTCCTTAAGTAGAACAGTGAAAGTCCTACATGTAATAAGAAAGGAAAACTCATTATGCACATAAGTAGATAAGGTTTAAGTTAATATGTTGCTTACCATGAGAAAATTAAAACTTAAATCTTATTTTATGTATCTATGCATGAGAAAGTAAACATAATTTTCCAACTTTGGGCATCCAGTGCCATTCTTGGAACTTAGGTTTTCCTGTTAAAGGGACTAGAGTAAATTCTGATAATTTCTGAAGCATCACCCTCCACATGTCTGTAATCTTTGCTACTTTTCTATAGTGAAAGTTGGACATGTTTTCTGTAAGTTTCCTCCTCATGATCTTGATGCCCCTTGCTCATAGAATCCCTCTTCCCTCTCTTTGACTCCACTCCTGGAGCTCAGCCTGGTACTTGGCTGAATCTCTGCTTCTGCTTCCATCAGTTACTGGATGAAGGTTCTATGATGACAGCTAGGGTATTCACCAATCTGATTACCAGGGCAGGCCAGCTCAGGCACCTGCTCCACTATTGCTGGTAGTCTAAGCTGGGATCAGCCTTGTGGATTCTTGTGGGGACACCTTACACAGCCTTAATGTAGGGGGAGGGGCTTGGACCTGTGTCAACTGAATGTACCAGGCTTTGGTGATTCATGTGGGTTTGGTGTTGGAGGTGAAAGCTGGAAAGTATGTAACATGAATAAAAAAATTTCTTGATAAAGAAAAAACTGTAAAAAAAGAAAGTCAAACATATGAAGGCTAGAAAACAAAACAACAATGAATTACTTTAATTCTTGAAGTAAATGTTGCAAAATAAAAGGAAAAATAACTTCAAACAAGCATTTTGAAGGTAATAAGGGCTTGTGTATTTCATTAGACAGAGAAGAGTAAGAAAATTAAGTCTCTTACTATGCAAATTCTTAAACATAATGAAATACTTTCCTTTGGTGAGTTATGGTTGGGGAATTAGGGGCAACAAAAATTATTAGGTAGTTAAACCTTATTTATTATAATCAAACTAGTGTTCAATAAGGAGATATGTTGTGAGAATAATAGAGGAAACATGTCTGCGCAAATATCACTTGAAAGCTTTTGTTGTATAATCAGCAGGTAATGGACACAGGCTGCAATCGTTTGGCATCAAAGCCACAGCGCATCACACTTCAAGGCTGTAGATGTAACCAACAGTTTTATTAAATAAAAAACACAGAACCAATGCAAGGAAGAAAGCCAAGAGGTCAGAGCTAAGAGCTAAAACCTTACCCTTCCTCCTGCGGTGGTCCTACCTCTCCGAACCAGCAGCACCTCCTGTGTTAAAGTCCTTATGTAGAGTTTCTGTTCTGCCTTCTCATTGGTTGTAAACCCAACCACATGACTGCCTCATCATGGCCTGTCTGTATAGACCTCCAGGTGTTCCATGGTTGGTATTGAGATTAAAGGCATGTGTATCCAATGCTGGCTATATCCCTGAACACACAGAGACTTACCTAACTCTGCCTACCAAGTGCTGGGATTACAAGCGTATGCCACCACCGCCCTGCTTTCCTATGGCTTGCTAATAGCTCTGACCCCCAGGCAACTTTATTTATTAACATACAATTAACATTTAAGTACAAAAGAAAATATCACCATACAAGGCTCAATACACAATATATAAGCTTTATCTAATATGGAAAAGGATCTCTAGATTTGTACAAATACACACCCAAAGTGACTGCCTTCCTGGAAGACTAGATTGAATTGTGCTGAATGTATCATGTTGTCTCAATAATTGCATTAGTGGTTATAGACAGACCAGTGTGCAGACGTGACACAAAAATAGAGTATCACCCGATATTCTAATTAAAGTAATTATTTTGATGGAGAAGACAACTCAATTGTTTGAATTTAGCCCTCTAAAGCCATGAAACAATTAGAAAATATTACAATTGTAAAATTTCAAGAAAATCATTTTTAATAGTATTTTTTTTCCTGCTAGGTAGGTTTAGGTCCACAGATGTAACATTACTCATATTTTTTGAAGCAGGTGAAGGTTATGATTTCAGAAATATTATTACATTTATATGAGAGAGTAAGTCATATTTTACAAGATCCTGGTTAATACCTAATTACTGCATTTTAACTTCAAGCAGCATTTGATTACAATTGTGCCTGATGAGCTATTACAAGGGAATAAATCAAATAAGCTTTAGATCCAGTAGTGCTGAAAAAGTGGTGACATAGACTCAGCCTTGCTAAGTGTGGCTCTTGGATCCACCGCTGATGGCAGGGGAGTCAATCAGGGCCCCCTGCGATGTCTTTCCAGGACTATCAATAAAAAGCATCAACAAGTGAAAGAGAAGACTGCCAAGAGGGAGAGATTGAGTTTGATATGCATGCCAATAAGAGACTGTTCAGAGATGGTTTTCAGGAAAGGAGAAATGTGACTGTTGCAATCTGGTTACCCTTCACTCCTCCTTCCTTCTCAAATCTGTCTTCCTCAGAAGGAGCGCCCCATGAAGCCTGTTTCCTAATAAACCCGATTCCATCAACTGCTGTGTACGATGCAGCACTGACTGTTGATTTATTAATGAATATGTGCAATCACTGAATACTTACTGCTTCTGTACTAATAGATAAAGGACTTCCGACGAGGCATTCCCTTCCCAGGTGCTCGGGCTACATCCGGTCACTAACTCAGTAATAAACAAGCAGTGTCTGTTCAAATAACATGAGGAAGAGCTAAGGGAAATCAAAATTGAAATGATTTCTTTTCAAATGATATAAGCATATCACTTTGCCAGGGCTGCTATTAAAAATACCACACACTTGAGTGATTTAAAGAATTCCACCCTCAAAGCGGCAGCTCTGTTGAATTTTGGGGCCTCCTACTTAACTGCACTGTCCTGTGGTCTTCTGTGTGAATGCAAGTGTGGTTATTCTTTGAGTTCCTCAATTTCTTCTTTTATAAGAACCCCAGTTTTACTAAATTAGGGAACACATCAAGGGCTGGTATCATTATATTTGCTTAAAGACTTTATCCTCTCTTTTAAAGACTCTGTCTCCAAAACCCATCACAGCCCCAGCTGTAGGAAGTTAAGATGTCAGCATGAAACTTTGGAGTGCTTGTAACACGGCCATAACAATGGGCCACTGTGAGGTTCTGCTACATGTTAAGTAAACACTACTTCTGTTGGCACTTAGTATTACTATAGTTAACCACCGTGCTTAGATTTTTAATGTTTAAAGAACCTACCTTCATTCAATGCCGATGCCTTTCATGCTCCTTATGATAAAAACAAAGCTCTATAAATCCCGGTCAATTGAGTAAACTATATTAACTAAAATACCATTTTATTTGAATGGATTTTAATGCTCATTTCCTCAACACTATATCTTTAAGCAAGTCTCTGGCTAGGAAATTGTATCACCTGATCCTGATCGATACATAAATTCAGAAAAATAATCATTGTTTTTACTAAATTTCATCCACAAAATATAATTTTTAAAACACGATTTAAATTTTTTTAGTTGTGCTAACAAGGAAATTGCATGGGGAACAAAACTAAATGTCAATAGCAAACATTACCAAGAATAAAGCTGAACAAACTAGTAAAACATTGAAGGGAATGAGTAGTCTGGCCAAGTAACTTCAGGTGGTAATTGTACATGTCATAGGAAGAAACTCCTTGTCAATACAGAACAGAAAAGCAAAGTGTGGACGGAGCTTTGATACGCTTGGGTCACTCTTCAACAGATTTAACCTGAATGTGTTTCGGTAAAGACTCTTCGTATAGTGGCATGAGAATTACGTTTCTCAGTTGTAATCTGAGATCATACAAGTTACTGCAGTCTGAAGACTCACCCCCATGTTGTGTTAATCAGACAGGGTGTTAGCCTGTGTAGTCAATCACTCTCTTTGCTTTAGGTTTTCCTCTCTCTGTCTGGAAAAAGTAATCACCTTTGTGTTCTATGTCCATTTGTGTTGCTGTGATAAAACACCCTGACATAAAAGCAACTTGGGGAGAAAATTTTTAGTTGACTTACAATTCCAAGTTGCAGTCCATCATTTTGAGGAAGTCAAGGCAGAAACTCAAGGAGCTTGTCACTTCCCACAAGCCGAAAGGAAAAAAGCATAAACACATGTATGTCTGTTTGATTACTCTCAGTCAGCTTGTTTCTCTCCTTTACTGCTCAGGAAGCCCTCTACATATTGTATAATACCTCCCACAATGTGTAGGGTTGTTATACATCAACAAACAATAAGGACAATCCCTCAAAGACATCCTATAGGCAAGCCTGATCCAAATAATTCCTCTTTAAGACACTCTTCCCAAGTGACTCTGGGTTGTGTCAATATGACAATTAAAATTAACCAGCACACATATTATCCACCTTAAAAAATGTGAGATTTCTTATTGTATATATTGTGTACTAAATCCTGTCCTAGTACCTGGTTTTAATTATTGTTATCCAGGAGTAACATATTAATGTTAAGCATTAATGTTTTTCTCCCACTATATTGTAATTACTTGCAGGACGTAGTTACCATGTGTAATTGTTTCACAGAAATGCTGTGCTGTTCCTACCACGTGAGAAGCAAACAGCACCTACAGGCTCATTGGAACATTGAAAGTTTTGCCCAAAGAATCATCATTTTGTCAGTCATTTGTCTTGTGGATAACTTCTGGTCTGTTGATTTGACTTGTCATAAAAATGTAGCATAAGTTCATAACATTGTGCAAAATTTATTGCACATTAACCATATGGGTGCTTTTGTTATTTTCTTTATGCAAGTAGATGATTGTTCAACAATTTCTAAAAACTATTTTTGTTTGTTTCAGTACTTCAGTCTCTCTCTCCCTCCTCCCTCTCTTTCTCTTTCTTCATTCTCAGAACCCTGATTTACAATACTATATATATATATATATATATATATATATATATATATATATATATATATATATATTTAAAACTTAAATTTTAGAATTCATCTTTCTGTGTTTCCTTTCAAAGTGTTTATTATATTTTTATTCAACTGATCTTTTCCCCTTAAGTTATTACTTTGACCCATTCTAAGGAGAGTACTTAATTACCAGTGCTTTTTGCAGAACAAAGCCATTTAAGCACATGGTACATTTACTGTAGTAATTATAAAGAATAACATCATATAGTGTTTTTACCAATGTCTCACAGGTGGGACTTCATATACATATTAATTAATACACTCTCAGAAGAGTTTTTTTTTATAATCCTCATTCTTTATATCAGTCAACCAAACCCCAAGAATATTAAGCAGCTATCCACATATATGAACCTGGCCTGTGTGTCGCAGTGCCCCTGAAAAAATATGGTCAGTGAAATGCTACCTTCCCACATTTAATACTATATCATATTCTATGACATTGCATATCTCTTATACTTTTGGTACTATCAAATATGACAAATATTTCATTACAGTACTGGATTTATTAAAAAAAATATATAGACTTTATTTTTGAAGCAGCTTCAGGTTTACATAAAAATTGAAAACTTGAATACTAAATTCAGAATTCCTATTTACTACCTGCCACAATGCACTCAATACCTATATCCTGGTCCAGAGTGAGATATTTGCTGAAATGGATGAGCCTGAATTAACACACCATTGGCACCAAAATCTATGCTTTATGTTAGGGCTGTGGATGAGTGTGTGGAGCCAGAGCAAGATGTTCCATGTCTTTCTCTATCTTTCTCTATCAGAGTCCGCATCCTGCCTTGAGTCAGGGTCTCTCCTTGAGTCAGAATTACACTGTTTCCACTAGACAAGTTGTCCAGGAGACTCCCAGTAACTACATGTCTCCACAATATAAAACTGGAGATACAAGCATTTGAAGCCGTGCCTGGCATTTTCATGTGAGTGCAGGTGATTTGACACTGGACACTGGGCCCTCATGAATAATAGAAGATACTCTTACATCCAGTGCCCCCCTCCAGTTCCTGTGGTTCATTTTAGAGTTAAGTCTCTTAGGCTTTTGACAACAATGTGTATCAAAACTATTTCTTATGCTAATGAAAAGTCCTATGCTCTCTGACTATTCACCCTTACCTATTTTTCCAGTTTTCTTTTCACATTAATATATTTATCTAGCACAAATCATAGTCATTCTTGTTGAGGAAGAATCTGGTGTTGTTCTTTTATATCAGTAGCATGAAAAAGGAAGACAATTGTGACCTCTTTCACAGACAGGATGAAGTAAACACCTGGGCGAAGCAGGATCCTCTTTCTTTTCATCTCATCTGAAGGATTCAAATGTGGAAGCTAGTCTCCAGTTTGGCATACTCATGGCCCCCAACTTTAGGTATTATTCCTCAGTAATTTCCCAAGGCCCTAGGATGAGAAAATCCACTGCCTGGACTGTTGTATTCCCCTTCCCTGTAGCCATCCTCCATCTCCAGCTGTTTTGCTGTCTAATAATATTCTAATTGTTCAAGTATAAGAGGTGGAATTTTTTGATTCTGAGCCTACCCTTACTTGTCCTATTGCTTCATTTTAAAATAAAGCTACAAATTATCAAGTCTTCCTTGAAACCTTAATATTTGCAATATTTATATAAATTGTTCCTTAATATTTGGTATGATATCAAAATATTATAATTTTAACTAAGGCTATATGCAATTTGTTGCTCACTAAGTTTTATGTATTCTTCTTTTTTTCTTTTTTTTTGTCCATTTTGTATGCACTAGAAATAGTGCTGGTTTAATCATGTTTAAAAGGAAGCAAAAAGTTGTAATTGTGTAATCAGTAAATATAAAAAGTAGCCCATCTTTATTGTGAGCTGAGTGTCTTTTGTACCATTTTCCAGTATGAATAACACCTACCACCTTTCCTGCTGTCCTTCTGTTCTGAGCTATTGGAAGTTGCATTATATGGACTATATCAATGAAACATTGTCCTTTGATTGGGTGAAGGTTCAGGCCAAAGGATAAGCATGAACTAAAGATATTTCATCTCTTAACTCTTTACCTGTGGGGTCACTGTAGGATGCTAAATCTTTGAAGTGAAGATTATAACACACCAGATGCCAGTTTACACAGCTGTCTCTTTCTAGGTTCCGGAAACTACTACTCTACTGTGTTGTCAGGCTTGTGAGATACCCATGCTCCGGTTCCTGAACAATGCTTTGTAGTTTTGTTGCAATTCTATTTGCAGTTTTATTCCCATTTCTCTCAGTTAATGTGTTCTTTTGATTTTGGCTTGAACCTCAACCTAAAAATTGTATACAAGAATCTCCTTTTATAGCCCGGATCACTGTGAGGATGGTTAGCAAGGGGACAACAGTGTAAAAATGAGCTCAGCAGATAGGCTCCAGAAGTCAGGAACCTG